>VZZY01016215.1:46080-63846 GCA_013400335.1 Eurystomus gularis
GAGGTGCCGGGTGGGAGCCGCAGCGGGTCGGCAGCGCCGGGTGGGGGGCGATGGCTTCCCGGTGAGGGCTCCAGCGCGGGCAGCCGGGACGGGGTGCCGCCACCCTGGCTGCCGTCATAGGCTCGTCTGCCGTGGCCCTGGCCACAGGCTGCAGCCCGCGCCCCTGCCAGGTCCTGAAAGCCCGGTCAGATGGGCTCGCTAAGCCCTACCGGGGGTGTCCCCGGGAGGCCAGAGGCAGCGAATACCAGTGTGCTGCTGTACTTGGACTCCTCACGGCAAGGCCACGCTGCCCCTGAAGGAGACGGTTCCACCCTCTCTCCAGCTCTGCACCAGCCTCTATACTCCCAGCTGCGCGCAGAGCCAGGCTGGGGAGTTGACCTGCAAGGTTAACCTGAAAAACTGGTTGTCTGATAACTCGCTTCATTGTCCTGATCATCGTGCAACTGTACAACCAGCTGTGTTGCACGGTGAACCGGATCAATGTCAGAGGGAGGTGGCATAGGGTTGGAAGGGATTGTTTCCACTGGGCAGGGAGACAGGACTGTTTCTTTTGGCAGCAGTTTCAGCTTAAAGAATTTGTCCAACTACAGCCTCATGACTGACTCAAGCTAATCTAAGACTGATGCCCAACTGTAAAAAAGGGCTTTGACCTCTCCTCTATTTCCAGGTGTGTATTTTCATTACCTCCCTAACATCAGTTCTAGTAATCGTGCAACCAAAGGGTGAGTCAGATCCACTGGTAAACTAAGACACACAAAGAAATGACAGGTAAGCAAACGTGATCAACAACCAGGCTGAACCAGCTCACTGCAGAATTGCCAGAGCCAGACTGAGGAAGGACTTAGGAATGTGCAACTAGGGGAAGATAAGCAGCATGGAGTTAGATCATCTTATATTAACAATAAAAAGCACACTTTCAAAGTACCATTTCATGCAATAACTGTGTTGCTGTAATGTAGCTGCTACCAATGGGGTTGTCATCTCTTGTCTTTCTTGACTGTGACTATCTGGTGCTGCTGCTTCCTTCAGCAGCAGCAGTGCTCATCTGACCTCATGAGAGGCATTTCTGAAAGATAAATGGATAGAGAATTAAACTCTGCAAATGTGAAATGAATAGGCTTAAATGGAAAATGAAAAGGGAGGGGACAGGAATGCACAGCAGAGCCAGAGGAAAGCAGGACCTCCGTTTCTTTCCACTAGATCAACTCAACCACAGAAGTCCACTCAGACTCCAGGGGGTTAAATGGATTTAGTTTGAAATCAATTAGGTTCAAAGAGATTTAGTTTGCAACTAAATATTGTCATGCTGCTGAGCATCAAAATACTAGTACAAGGTAGCTGAGAGACACGAAACAGCTGAAGATCTCCAGGTTAATTCATGCAGAATAAGAGTATGTATCTGAGTGAATATCTGAACAAGTACAGATAAACTTTCAAAAGGCCAGGTATTGAAGCCTTGCTTGAAATTAAGATAAAGCCAATCAATAATGACCAAAAGATCTTGTCAGCTTATCAGCCAGCCCTGCCAGATGGTAATGATGACTTCCTAAAAGCACATAAAGTAGGTGAGCAGACCTGCAATTATTTTAAGAATTGTTGTCTCGAAAGTGGTTCTTTCATACAGAAATTCCATTAATGGACTTCCAGAGAGAATGTCAGAATGTTTTAAGTCAGCAGAAGAAGAGCAGGAAATGCAAGAATCTCATAATAATATTCAAAACAAACAAGGATTTAACACACACACACAAAAAGTGTTGCTCCAAGCAGGCATATCTTATTCATGACATACTACCATTCACTTTGAGCAACAAAGCAGGAAACTTTTGTGGAGGAACCATGTGGAATGCAAATCATACTGAAAGGACAGCAGGCCTTCTGTCACTGATGGAATGAGTGTGATCCGAAGAGTAAACAAAGTTAACAAGTACCTGGGCATCAGCAGTACGTGATGGTGCAGAAAGTCAAAGAATTGATGTTGTGTTTAACGTTTAGCAAGAAACATCAATAAAAGCTGCTGAGAGATTCCACAGAGAACCCAAGACAAATATTCATTTGAAAAACACAGCTGCAAGTCACAAGAACACTATTGTATGGCCCGTCAACAATACTTGGTTAAAGAATGGGGAAAAAGAGATTACAGAGATAAGCCCTATGAAAAAATTCTCTGTACCACTTGTAAATTCTTCTGTTTTGAGTTAACCAAAGATGATAGTTCTGAAATGATCCCATGAGGACATGCCTAGATGTGTTGTCTTGTATGCGCCACACAACCAATAAATAGAAGTCACTCAGAATCACTGCTGTATCGTACCTGCTTGCAAATGTTCTGGCAAATTGGAAATGTGCCATTTTGCACAACAAAAAAAATGTGCCATTTTGCAGACGTGCAAAATTCACTAACAATAATAAGATGGTCCTTTGAGATGGATTTATGCAGGGCATAAATCGGTCCTGCTACTTTTCAGGATGTAGTACCAATAGTGTTTTTGCTGGCCATGAGGCAACTGCAGCTTTAAAACTTATGCAATACAAGTACAATTATCAACAAAACTTTTCTATGCTTGACTTTGAATGCCATCTGTTACTTCCCAAAAAGTGCAACAACTGATACTAGTGCTGCTTTTACCAGCTCTGCTAAAAAAAAAAACCAACCCCAAAAAATCTCCAACAACCCAAAGATGGAGACTACACCTATATTCCATCATGCAAACAGAACCTATTTTAGTATTCTAGCGTGCACTGCCTGCAGATGATGAGGCAAGAATCAGGAGACCATCTCTGGAGTGTCTGTCAACTATATAGTAGGTCTGTCAAGTCTTGCTTGGACTTCTGATGCCACAACCAATTTAGGCAATTAGTGTGTGACTGCCTTAAGAGTCAAAAGCTCTGCAATGTGTCAAATTCTAACAAATTATGAATGTGTGAGAATTACTGGCAGAGGCATACACAGAGACGTAGGCAAGACACCTGAGCAACTAGTCAAAAGATTGGTGCTGGTGAGGAGAATGGCTTGCAAGTTCCATTGAATATGGTCAGGATAAAAAGAATTACAGTGTTGGAAATACATGTCCAATTACTTACATGGACTTTACAGCTAACTTGCTTTCATCAGGAGAACATATTATTTATGGCATTGTTTCATAGCCCCTTATTTGCATTAAGAATCTCCTCTTAACCAGTACATACATTTAGCAGTAAATACATGAGATAGTGTATTTATTTAATTAAAGTGAAAGGGTGTTATCAAGTAAGTTTCTGCTATGCTAGAATACATTGCATGATGTTTGTACTCTCATCCCTCCCCAAGAGCAAGTGAAATGTCTTGTTTTCATAGTTGAGGGATTTATTGCTTAAAAATAAATGGATGTTTTTAAAAGCAAACATTTGGATTGAAGAAGGCAAGGTAAAAGAAATCTGTTCGCAGTTGGGATTGGATGCCACTGAATTCTGTTGTGTCTCCGGAAGATTTCATTTTGCTGTTTGCAAAGAGCTCTCTGTGAGTTGTCTCCCGAACAGAAAACCTTACCTCCATAGTGAAGAGTGCTGTTCTTGTCAACAACAGTTCTTATCTTGAAGCCATAGCTGTCCTGGAAATTATGTTCTCTGAAGATAAGACTGAGATAATGAATTTAATTTAAATTCTATGGAAAGCCAGAGAGATCGGTTTGATATGGCTGCAAATAGCTTGTGTTTCTAAGATGTGCTACAGCATTATGTACTTCTCAAAACTCCCTAAATATGGAAGACATCTTCTCCATACATACTGTATTGCTGTAATCCAGCTGAGGAATGACAAACCTATGAATAAGTAAGGTCTGATTGTTGGCCAGCAGCAACAACCAAATTTCTTACAAAACTGGAAATTCTAGACAGTGATGCTACCAGTGCTGCAGTGTGAGACTGTAGCTCCATCGAGAAGGCCAAGAAGACTACTAAGCTGCAGTCTGCAGTAGACTCCAGTGTTTGTAACTTAAGCAGCAAAAGGCTCAGTTCATAAATGCTTCAAAATTATTTTATCTTCCATCAGAATCAGCTATTTCGTTCAACTCGTTTTCATTGGGAACCTTGTGGTTATCATGTTATGATAAAACACCATTATTGATAGGTGTTGCAGGACAGCCAAGCAACCCGTAGTTGGTGTGTGCAAGAGTTAGTTAAGAAAACTGGCTGCCATTGTGTGATTTAAGACTCCCTAAGGAGAACAGGACATAAGGAAAGCTGAGAAAGTTGTCTTTGGGAAGAACGCACTTTAACAGCCAAGGAAGGGGAAGTGTTACCAGCCTAAAACAAAGATGTGAGTAAGTTCTAAAAGATGACCAGAATCAGATTTCCTGATACACAGATTGGTTTGGGGGGTGGTGGTGAATGGTTGAATAATTACATATATACGTATATAATTCACAGAAAATTATAGAAACAAAGTATATATTATAAATAATGGACTCATTGAGGGGGTTAACTAAAAAAACTTTCCTAAAGTTAAAACTCCTATGCCATATATACAAATATATATTGCTTTCTCTACCTATCTATATGTATTTGTTCAGTAAGACTTCTATAGAGAATATTTATATTTGCTGTATTAGCCCCATCTGGTGAATTCTAACAGCATTGCAAACTAGACAGACTTCCTGCTGAACTTGCCTGTCCCAGCTCTTAGATGGGCAGGAGGGCACAAAGAGAGACCCACAGTCCTCCCTTTGCCCACTGTAGCACAAGCCCTAAGGAGGAATCATCATTAGTATATTATTAACATAGTTTATAAGTTTCTCTTTCACTTTAATGGATTAATCTTACAAGTTAGGGTGTTGCTATCTTCATTTGCATTCAGAAACATGACCAGAGCACTTTAGCCACCCTCACCCCGTTCATAAATAGAGGTATCTTCCATTTCTGTTCTTCAGCGCTGTTTGAGCTGAGGCCGTGTGTAACTGGGTGGAATCAGCTGCTCCTGCAGAAAGTTTAGCTTTAAGATTTTTTCAGAGTGGCTGTGATCCACTTTGTGTAAGTGCAAAGCAGTGTCACCCATCAATAAGTTCACTAGTCATGGGCAACCTGCTCTAGGCGGCCCTGCTTCAGCAGAGGGGTTGGATGAGATGACCTCCAGAGGTTCCTTCCAACCTCAAACACTCTGTGATTCTGTAAGGTTACCCTTAACATTATGATTTATATTTATGCAACATCCATGTAAGTCAACATTATTTTGAGCAGGGAGCATTTTACTTACCTTCTGTAAGAATAAATTATTCAAAAAGCTCTTTCAAAGTGCAGGATC
This sequence comes from Eurystomus gularis, assembly GCA_013400335.1. Taxonomy (NCBI): domain Eukaryota; kingdom Metazoa; phylum Chordata; class Aves; order Coraciiformes; family Coraciidae; genus Eurystomus; species Eurystomus gularis. The sequence goes on from VZZY01016215.1 coordinate 51,356, forward strand.
AGGATCATACTTTCTAAACAGCATTAGAGCAAGGAGGCTGCTTGCTCTAATATATGGGTTAGCAAACCAGCCAGCCTTTGATACATGGCATGTCAGAATAATGCATTCTCAGCACCTGTCTTGACTTGCTCCATGCCTAAGGAGTATTGTTCAGTTTCTCCCTACTCTCCTTCTCCTGCTGCATGTCTAAACCAAGTGATGGGCTGATTTTTTTTTTTTAAGTGTGGTTTGAAGGTTACCTACATAGAGTGAATTCTGCAGAAAGATGAGTGATGACAGTGATTCTTTTACTGCCAGACTTAGCTGATGAAGATCAGTTGCTGTGCTAAGGTAAACTGAAATGTGGCTACAGCTGTTTCTTTCCATCACATCCCTTTTGAAGATTCAAACATAATATTGTCATAATCTTTCTAGTCAGTCTAAATTACAATTTATTCTGTTTCTTGTCTTCTTTCCTTCCCACAGCCGTGACAGGAGAGGACTATGGGCAAAATAAAACCAGCTAGTAGCAAGACACAAGGCTCTCATGGTCTTTATTCAAAACAGGTGACTAAAGGGGGCTGATTCAGCATAACTTCAATAGGAACATTAAATAGGAGCATATCTTACATAGGAACTCTTCATTTTTAGGTGGTTTCAGACATGGTTGCCATTCAGTGATCGACAGGAGGGTCTTTATAAAATGTCCCTTGCTGTGTTTCCTTGCAGTAGTATTCTGACTTGAATGAATTATGAGCAAGTCCATATTAGTCTCCTAATTATACCAACTAAGCCAATATCTGTCATTCTCCCAGAGAAATTTCAAGCTTATTCTTAAATAATTACCTCAGAGTATTCCTATACAGGTAGTGTTTCAGTTAAAGGAGAGTGAGAATCTCCAGTCTGTTATTTTGTCATAACTGTAAAATTTGAACTCTGGGATGTCCCAGAATGTAAATGAGAAATTAAATAATGATAATAAATCAAATCTTGTGATTACTTTTTTTGCTTTACAATACAATCTAACATAACTACATTAAAAGCCTACTAGATTCCTCTTGATTAAACAATTATTCACCTTACGCTATCTTCATCTTAAGAAGAAATTAGAAATCAGAAATCAGAGAGAAGTGAAAATCCAAAATACACACTGGAGTATTAATGATTCATCTGAAACAATAATTGTATTTCTCTATCCTTCACACTCAAGACATATATCCAAAATTATTTATATTTTTTTACTCCATTTAAAAAGCCATATGCCACAGCCACGTCTGTGTGTATGAATACACATGCAGTAAGATTTCAGCTCCATTTATCCTTATTAGCACTGCATCTGTGCAACCTGAAGATTAGCCAATGGATGAAGACGAGACTCCTGCCTTCCAGACTGAACTAGTTGCTCATCAACACTTTCTATTCCAGAGAGAAAATCCTTCTGATGAGGGAGCCAGTTTGCAATTCATTGGTTCTAAGTAATCTAGCTATTAATGTAACTCTGCCAGCAAAACACTGCCAAAGTTCTTAAGTATACCCTGAGAATGCTCAAGCCTCTCTTGTGGTCTCTGGACAAAATCAGACTCAAGGCCATGACTGATCCAAACAAGTTGGATCCTAGGAGTGACTGACCCGACAGGCACAATTGCACGGACCATCATGGATTCAGGTACAGGATGGCCATAGCTGACTCCATTACTACTGTGAGGTCCAGCAGCAGAGCTTTAATGGAAACATTGCTTGTGCTGGTGTCTCCAGGACTGGTCAGTTTGAGGTCAGCTTCTTCTCTGCCTTCCTGATTGCAAATGTGACCGTGCTCACAAAGGAAAAAGGCAGTACCTTTGTCACCTTCAACTCAAGGCTCTCTTGCTGTCACTGATAGCGATAAATGTTCATGAATGGAATTTGCCATTCTCTGTCATGTAGCTGGCTAATGTCAAGTGAACATACTGCAGCGCAGCAGTGGGAGCACTGGCGCACCATCTGCTATAATAGTATCTCTAACTTCAGCAGCAAATTTGCCCTGGTTGGCTAATAACCATTGACTGAACTCTGTATAGCAAGGAAAGATGGTATCACACAACACAGCACTGCTGCTGCATTTCATTCTTTGTATGTGTAACCTTTAAAGGAAAAGGTCAAACTTAACAAATTTCTGCGCTATAAACTCCCTCCTGCAGTTCCTATGTTCTGTGTACTGCTGTGCTTCATCAGGATTTGAAAATTGGGGAAAATATACATTGAAATGGTGTAATTGATGCAGTTGTTGCATTTTTTGGAGCACAGAACGGGTATAAAGCACCAGTTCATCATTAACAGGTAGTCAATAATGATGAAGAATTTCTTATTATATTAACTCTTAATTTCAGAAGAAGCTTGCTATTCGGCCATTTGTGCTGCCACTAAAACTCTGAGATTTGATTCAAGGGGAACAAAGATTATCCTAAATCCAAAGGAAGACCAAAGAGAATATTTGGAAGAAAGACAAATCAAAGAAATTGTGAAGAAGCATTCTCAATTCATCAGCTATCTAATTATACCCTTTGTAAGTGCCTCGTTTGAGATGCTAATAGTACATGCTTTGAAACACTAGTTGCATACCTAATGGCCTTGCATCATTCCCAGATGCTTCCAGTGTAACACTAACTAAGCTGTCTTTGCACTGCTCACATTAACATTTACAAGAAAGACTCTACATCATGTGGAGCGATGATTTCTCACTTTGTTTTCCTAATGGTCCCTTGAAGAGTACTGTCTATGTAGGACAGACTTACACCACCTATCCTTCCAATCTAGATGCTGAGCTTCTCATTCACCAACCCAGAGGATGTCTTATAAAGCTAACATTTATGTTAGTGACTACAGTAAGATACAGTTCATGCTTTTGTCAAAATCTGGACTGCTTGACAATGAAAATATGTGTTTGTAGCTGAAGATCCTAATTATGCAGGTGAAGCAATAAACTCTGAATGTGTGTTTTATACAGATACATCCGAAAATTGTACATTTGGAGCCAAAGAAATCTCCTGACATATTTAGTTATACTTCTGAAAGACGTCTGGTTGGCACTGATTAATTAGTATTTCTGGCTTTTAAGCCAGAATTATTATGGCTTTAGTTCCAAAACTGAGAACAGCTGAGCAGAAGGCAAGTATATCCGTGTTATTTCAGAAATGAATTATACAAAACTGCAAAGCAGAGTTAGAAATACTTCTCATCTGACCGATCATGACATTCACTCTTAAAAGAGGAGTGATATGCAGGGAAGTCAATCAAGATGGAAGTAACGTGTAAATTAAAGAATATAATAGGAATGTGAACAGAGAGGTTTCTAGAGAAAAGAATGGCCCACTGTAATTTTCTGTTTCCAACAACTACAGAGAAGGAGGCAAAGTCATCATGGTTACATTTGGCGTAAATTCAGAGCTGTATTTCTGTCAGATGAAACAAACTCAGAACAGTTCTACAGAACTATAGGTTAGAGAGATACTTCATTTTGAACAAGTGGTTTGAGGAAATACAATTTTAGATAAGTCATTAGATAAAGCAGCTATGCCCTGAGGATGAAAAGCTGAAAAATCCCTTCTTTTACTATCCCAATCCTTTGCTGCCTCTTCCTGCAACTTAGCTTTGTAGATCTACTGTGAAGGACAGCAAGAACAAGACACAGAAAATGCATCCTGACATCATTCATTTTATTTTATAAAAAAGAACCTTTCTGGTTTCAGTGAACTTGCTGCTTTTATTTTAAAAACTAAACACTTAACAAGTAACTTGAATTTGACAAAATAAAGGTACTTTCACTATTCCAGACATATCTAATCCAAATAAAGTGGAGATGCAGAAATCCTGGGCTGTCAGCATCTGAAACAGTTTTAAGTTTGTCAATCACGGGAGTCAATGCGACTCCCACCCAGCTGAAAGAGCCATTCTTGAGGGGTTTTCCTCTTATTTTGTTTTGTCAATGATGAGAGAAAAAGGCAGAAATATCTCCTGCAAAGTATTAACCAGCACCACTCCAATTAAGAAATAACCTGGTGACTTCTAGTCTGACTCTAGTCTGTCCTACTTTCATAATGTAGAGCAGCTGCATTATACTGACATGCATATTAACTGGCTAAGAATACCCTCGGCTCAGCTACTGCAAAGCAGGATTTCAGTATAAACTGCCAAGTTACTTCAGGAGATTTGCCTCAGTGTGGCAGGAAGCATCTCTTTGAAAGAGATGAAAACTGACTTTCCCTCTAATTCACTAGGCCTGGTTACTGTAGCCTACAGATAGATTTGTATATGATTCATCAAGTACTTACACGGCGCTTGACAAAATTTCTCACAGTACCTACTCATATTCAGCTTTAATCAGAATTATTTTACTGCTACTATTCTTTTTTTCAGCATTGTTTTGTGGAGAGGAAGCTGGGATTCAGAGCTCCCCTGTTTTTTTCACAAGAAGTAAATCTTTTGATCTGTCTGACACAGCAGGAAAATAACATTAAACTGTGCCTAAGCAGTATTCATCATGGATAGCTGTGAAGCCTTAATCTGTGATTATCTGAAAGTATTCCATAATTTTAGTACCCTGTTTTTTCATTAACAGTAGCTCTCTAATAAAATGGAAGTACTGTCTGAAGTGAAAAAAGAAAAAAAAAATCAACCATGTACTAAAGAGTCTACCCAGAACATATGGACATATTTAAACTAATTTCTTGCCTTTTTCTTCCAAGTATAGAGTGCCAAAGTACAGACTGTATCCCGTGTTTGAAATACTAGAAAGAAGCAACTTCACGGACCTCTATTTCAGATGCTAATAATCTCCCTTCCTGAAAAATGTGGAATCTGAACGTGCAGGTTTTTTTAAATTCCCACTACTTCTAAAACTTCTGTTGAAACAAGCTTCATGATGAAATTTGAAACTTCTAGGCACATAGCAGACTCAACAGTATAGTCCAGTGTGTACTGAATGCTGAATAACTGACTTTAAATGTTTCTTCACAGATACTGCAGCAAAGCAGAATTACAAAGGTGACAAGAAAAAAGTGTAATAATCAAATCCTTCAAAGTTTTCCTTGACTATCAGAAGGGAAGAAGACTTACAGCAAGTTTTTAAAGCATTTTTTCAGAATATGAGGTGTTCTCCCTGGAAACCTGTTTCTTTGATTCTTCCCATTTCTGTGCCCTCTTAAAAGTAGGATGGTTGAAGTTATTGCATGCTCAGTATCCTCAATAAAAAAGTGTAATTGTTTTTTTTTTAACCTAGTTTACTCTGATTCCAGCCGTCGCTGCTTAGTAAACCTACTTTCTCAACTCTTTAAACAACTAAAATTCCATTCACAACCAAATCTGAAAGTGTAAGTGATCTCGACATCAGCTAGCTCTCCCTCTCTCCCTGAATCCTCTGATTTCTAAGGTAAACCTTTCTTTCAAGTTTTTCTTTGTCTCTAGGAACTATGCTTACTCAGAAGTAGCTGCTTGGAAGTGTCCCTGAAGTACAGAAGCCTTTCCAACAATTTTTCTTCTTGCTTTGCTGAAGACACTAGAACACTTTGATCCCAAAGATGTCTTTTTAAAATATAAACCAATATCTTCTGTATATAAAAATCTTCTTTCTATAAAAACATGTGATGTTTCCAGTATATGTGACTATATTAACTACTTCCTTCAGCATCTGCTTACCTGCTTGAAATCCAGGACTAGAACTTACCTACCATGTGTCTATTTAAAATGAATACAAAATGTATTTCCTACTATCAACTTTTCTGTCATGTTCTAATTATCTAACTCAACTCTGAAATCGCATCTGTGTTCAGTAATTTGAAAATAAATACTACCACATCAGGAGTAAGTTAGCAAAGTACAGAATACATGCTTTGTGATGTAATTTCCACTAGTATACAGTTTCCTTGTTTTAATTAATTTGGATTTAAGATTTTAGAGTCTTTAGTTCTACGGTTTGAAGGTGGGTTGAAGTACAGTTTTGTCACCAAATCTACCACACACAGAGAATAAGGTAAGTAAGTGCTCTGTACATACCCATACCTGCTAGTAAATACGCAGCAGTGTTTAGCTCTTACAGGTACTAAACCCCCAACCTTTACTATTATACTGCATTTAGTTCGTAGCACATAAATATGTAACGAAGGGAAAAATACCAGGTTTTTTTCCATGCTTGTTGATGCTGAGGCTCTATCAAATTATTTTTCTAGTGATATAACTATATTATATCTAGATATTTAATTTTTTAATGGGAAGTGTAGGGTTTTGTTTGTCTGGGGGCTTTTTAGTCGAACCTCCTGCTCTCTGGAAGAACATTTTTTCAAAGTTTCTTCTCCTTGTGAATTAGGATCTATTGAAACTTATGCCTATGAATGGAAAAAAGCTCTTAGCTGTAGATAATAAAAGTTACAGCTGCCACCATACCTGTTCTTCTTCCTCCAAACTTGACATTTTTGTGTAAATGTTCCTGATTCAAGAGGGTTCTGATGGCCATGACATTCTCCTGTCAGTCTCCAAACCAAGTAACTGTGTGTACTGTGCCAAAGACAGCAGCCATTTCAGCAAACAGGTACTGCAGTCATCCTGCAAGAGCAGAACCAGAGACTGGAAAGAAGCACTTGTAACTCTGGAAGATAAAGTGTCCTGTGTTGTTAAGTTTGCACAGGTATACTACTTGCTTTGTACGTGTAATTTCAGATAAGAAGAGTATTGTGGGAGTCCACAGCTGGTCTGAGGACTCAGGGATGGACCTCAGCCTTGAGCAAGATAATGATGTTTCCCTGAAAGAGCCTGGGAAGCCCTGAGGGTGAAGAGTCCCAGGGAGTGAAGGAGATAAGAGGCCTAACGAGCAAATTCCACACAACAGCAACCTGGCAAGAAGTCAGCGGTCACAGTAGGAGGAACAAGAAGAAGAACCACCAGTCAGCATGTGAAGGGAGAATGGACTGAGCTATCCTACAATAACGAGAGCTCGAAGAATATGTGCTACCAATTAGAAATTGTTGCTAGGTAAATGATGTGCACAATGTAACCAATAGCGGAATAGCTTGTACTGCATGCTACGCCAAAGAGATTATTAAAGAGCGATGTTTTACTAAATAAACAGCTTTTACTTGATCACATTAATCATGGCGTGATTGACCCGAGCTCCTGCAGAGTATAATTATGCATTTATTCTGGGAAAGTGTTAAATCACTATATAAGTTATAAAGCTATAAAGATGGTATCCCTTGTTCCAGTCACAAGGGAATAATAAGATGAGGACCAATTTAAAATATCAAATTGTAGTGGTTATAAACTTAATCTGTTAATTTTGTGACAAACAGCATAGGAAGTAATTTATGGTAAGATTAAACAATTATTCTGGGGCCTTGTTAACATTCCATGAATCCACGCCTTTCCATGCTCATTCTCTCAGCCTTCCTATGCAGCTGAGCCTTTACTATAAATTATACTAGACATTTGTAAGTAGTGGAATTGTTGCTTTTGCTATAACAAATATATTCTTGTTCAACAGTTTAAGTCCCTTCAGAATTCTTTCTGAGAGCAATAACACTGACAATTACCACACTCCCTAACAAATTCTTGAAGAACCATAAACTTTAGAGCAAAAATACATGGACATATTGCCGTTGGTCCATAGAATTATGTCTGCCACCTACAGTTCAAAAGTACAAGTACATTTTATGAGACTGATTTTCCTCTCTGCCTCTTAAGTAACTTTTTACTGCAAAAATATTCCTTTTAAGTGACTATCGATCCTATTTCTAGTATGAATCACTTTTTTTGTGACATAAAGATCTTATGATCACTTCATCTTCCAGTAAGACATGAGAAAGTAGGAAACAAGACAGCCTGAGGGATGGTTTTAGGAAAGCGTGAAGCTTTGCGCAGAGATCCCCAGCCAGCTTTACATTTCATTATGATAACACAGATTTTACATGCATAATTCCATGGGTTAAGGAAAACCAGACACACATTACCACATCTTTCTACTTATGTCAGTCTTTTGAAATCTACTGTTTATGTAATTCCAGTTGCCGCTGTTTTGTTTTCCTTAAGTCAGCCCTGAAGCACTGAGGTAACATGGCAAATCTGTGTCAGAACTCAAACAGAATTAATTTCAAAGCAATGTTATAGAAGCATTAAGGCTACAACACCAAGCACACAGAAATTAGTTAAATGCTGGAATTAGAATTCTCTATGTAAATGTCATTTTCTTTCTTTGTGGCTTAAAGAAATTTTTAAAAAGTCATGTTCAGCCACACAGAAGACGCCTTTGATGGAATGAAGAATAAACCCTGGTTTTCCTGGGTGTTTTTTCAATGCCTTGAAGATTAAATAACTTTCTTCCAGACATCTTTTACTTTGTTCTTTTTTAATTTTGTAACTTTCACATAGGAAGGAGTTATATGAAATTGTGTAATCAAAGACTCTATTACAATGCAAATGTAAAGGAGAACATGTGTGGGACTAGTCCTTAGGAAATTAGCAAGTGCAAGACAGAGGCCATGCAGTCAGTGCAGCAGGGTATGGAACCTCCTCCTATCTGTTGTTGGCATGGAACAGTTTCTGATTCTTCAACATTTCATTCAAATCTGAAGTTTCTGAAAGCAAAAGGTGCTCAGATTCTGACAAGAAAAAGGCAAACCAACTACCTGCCTGGGCTTTGAATTTTGAACTAGAACTGAATATTGTGGTTGTTGGGGGTTTCTACCTTTGCATTTACAGCGATGTTCGAATGATTGAATGGCAGCTGCCCCGTGTTATTTACTGGAACACTGCATAATTGGAAAAAAATGAAATCTCATGTAACCATCCTTCAGACATTGGCTGCAAGTTGTCAAAAAAGAAGGAAGAATGGTTTTAGTCTAGTTCCCTAAGGAAATGAAGCACATGCAATAGCACAGTGGTTGTCCATCAGTCCCTCCCTAATAATTTTGACCTATTTAACCAATTCAGTCAAAGTTAACAAAACAACAGACATCACACAGATATTAAAGTCTGCAAAAATCAACAGGTGGGCAGCAGACTGTGCTCTTGTCCCTCTTTTGAAGGAAGGGGCACAGAGAATTCAGCTTTATCCTCCCTGGCTGGCTGGCCTAACAGCTTGGAGGCAAGGGCCTGCTCTGCCCCGCTTCTTACAGAAGCACACCCTGCTCCTCGCCTGGGCAGAATGGACAAGGAAGGCAGAAGAAGGGTAGGTGGGTTTGGGATGATGAGGAGGGGATCTAGGGGATATGGGAGGGAACAAGTGTGTGTGAATGTAGGACTTGAAAATACCAGGCTTCAGCATTGCCTTGGTTAATAGAACTATTTGGTAAAATATGAAAGTACATTAATCTCTTGGTTGAAAAATGGAACTATTTTGCTCAGATTTTTCCCCCCAAATTAACTCTGCCAGAAACCAAGTCTGGAACCATCTTTTTAGTCTAAAACTGAAGCAATGCAAAACAGGGATCAGTAAAAATAGAGTAACCATAGGAACAAAGTGCCTATCTTCACTAGCTCTCACTGTATAATAGAACAAAAAAGATACAGATTATTCACAAGTCATTAAGAAAATATTTGTTTTACACAGGAATTTGAGTTACGCAGAGCTGGGAAAACTTATATAGTTTGGTATGAGATTACTTTCTGCTACTGCACCTGTCAAACAATTCTGACAAAAGAAGTCAGTCTGCTTTTGAAAGCTAAGTAACATGATCACAAGAGAAAACAGAATGGAACGACCACTATACCAGTGTAAAGGTGCATATTCCTGCAGGCTTGTGCGAAACCTTCCACAAACCTTCACATGCTGTCTACGTTTAGCCCGTATCCAGGGCTAAACCACAGCAGTTGCTCTATCACCTGATGACCCCTCCCAGCCAAGAACAGGGGTCAGAAGAAGGAGAGGAGACTCAGGGGTTGAAATGAAAATGGATTTAATGGAACAGCCAAACTAAAACCAATGCTAGTATAAAGGAAACAAAGTTATATGCAGCCCAGCAAATGCATGGTGGTCCCAACGAACAGGAAGGCAGTCCTCAGGAGCAGGAAGAGGATCCACCATAATACACCTGTAGACAGCTCGGGTCAGCTGCCCTGGCTGACTCCAAACTGCTCATGGCCTACAGACCGTGACAGCCTGGGATTCTGTCCCAGTGAAACCAGGATACGTGCTTGAAATTACATATATCCCTAAGTCTGAATGACTGAATCCACATTAATCAAGAGATTAGAGAGGAAAAGATTTTCTTAAAACAAAATCTTGAATATTGTGATAAAACTGGCACTCTTAAAATTCTGGACATCTCAGAAGAAGAGCACACAAATATTTTAGCAGGATATTATTGGAGCAAAATGCTTGGACAGATTTCCATAAATTTTAATAGTTTAGCAGTTGTCTAAAATACAAAAGTTATTTTGACACAAATAAATGTTAAGAGACATTTCGGTTAACGGAATCTGAATGTAAGAGGGTTTCAACATGTCCTATAGAATTTATACCATACCAGAACTATTCTTAATCTAAGAAAAGCATGGAAGTTATATTGTTATGCTTAACATATAACTGCCACACTTTATTAGCATAGTGGTAAAAGCCATTAAGCTGCTTTACGGAAGCAGATAACCAAAGGCAGCTGTCAGACCACTGAAATCAGTTACTGTGCAGAGAAAGGAATGTGTCATACTCAAGAAAGGATTTTGGTGCATATTATTTTGTAGAAGCACATGTGTTTGAGAGAGAGAGAGAAAGAAATGCATTGAGAAGCACCACAAAATCAGACTGAAGAAGGCAGGGAAAACAATCAACTAGGGAAAGCACTGAAAACGTGACCCAGACAGAACCACAGAACTTTCTAGGCTGAGCTTTGGCTGAAATCCAGCCTTTTCAGTAGCTTAGAACTGTGAGCAAATAACCTCACTCTTACAGTTTGATTTCTCCTGTGTGCTGAGCAGCAGCTCATCTACATACCCTCCTACATTATTGCTGACACAACAATTAATTTTTCCTTGTAATTAAATAACCTGCAGGACCCTGTATTTTGGCCAACTGCTTGGGTCAGAGCCGCAACACATTTACAAGGGCAGAGTCCTGTAAGTCATTGCACCAATGCAGATACAGATCCAGATACTGCAAAAACTGCAACAAAACAAGCTGTAATTTCCATTCCCTACAGGTCCTACGTGAAATCTTACACATATACTTCATGTATTTTCCTGTCAGACACTGAGAAGTACTGAAAACTCGCGGAAAGACACAATGCTGCAATAAAATAAAGTCTGTAGACTCCAGTTCAACCAGGTTTGCTTGTCTGGGTCAAACTGCAGAGTAACGGACGCTAAGAGTGTGAAATTCAGCATAAGGATTTTTTATTAAAGGTGTTAACAGACCTATATCTGATTCATGGGGCATGCTACCTCATGTAACTTAGGATGCTTAACTGGGAGAAGGGCAGGTTAGGCATACAAAAAAACGGATTCCCAAAAGTGAGTCAGATGTTGAACTAGATAGCAGTCTGGGGTACATCTAAGAGCCAACAAAAAATGCCAAGAAGGCATGGGATTACCTGGGATGAATTTTAGCTACAGAAACATTGTCCTTTTCATTCCTCAAATAAATAAATAGCTATTCTTCAGTGCAAGGAGATTGTCTAGATTCATGCTTACATCAGTGTACTGCTGTAACACGTAGCTTCACTTGGTATTTATATCCGAAAAAGTGGATCAGCTCCAAGAAGAAAGTTTTAGAAGCCTGCTCTGGAACATATGTGATGCAGATCATTCTCCTGAGACACAGAAGACCTGCATTTAACTCCCTGCTCCAATCAGGTCATTCAGAATATAAAAATAACCCCACTGCTAAATGCTGTAATCATAGAGCTACTGGGTATAATGAGACACGTACTTATGAAAGGCTTTAAGCAAGATGTATAAATATATGTACAAAGACATTCTGTAGCTGTGTCCTTTGAACATCAACTACAATTTCCACAGATCTGCTAGGCCACGTCCAGTCCAGATTGAGAATCCCAGTGGGTTTCAGGCTCAAGGCTGTAACACACTCAACAGCACTGGCATCCATCTCGTGTCTACTATTAGCACTTAAACCCTTAAGTAACGGCATAGCTATGTGGGTCTTCTGAGCTTCTTGGATTTGATCCCTTGACTTTTTCTACCCTGAACAAAGACACAGACCAAGAGGCATGGTTTTGTTCAACTTGCAAACTGCTACTTGCTGTGTGAGAAGCGAATTTGTTTTCCCTGATTAGGCAAAACGCTTTACCACAGCATCCCTAAGCCGTGATTCATCCAGCTACGCCTGGCAGAGCAGACGGGTCCTGCCCGGCGAGCAGGGCAGGGACGCGGTGCCCGATCCCCCCGTAGCCCCGGCCTAAGGGGAAAGCAGAGCCGCAGCCACCGGCACAACCGGCCTGCGGGGAGCCGCCCGGCGCGACTAACCCGCCCGGGGCCGGGTTAGGTGCTCCCACCGGGAGGTGGGAGCACGCACGTTCTAGGCCCTTCTCCACCGCGCA
>VZZY01016216.1:0-199319 GCA_013400335.1 Eurystomus gularis
GAAGCATATATAGGATTTGAAAACGAATGAAGCCTTTGTGCTTCCCTTCTCTAGGATAGCCAGCGGCATTAAACATGGGACAATTGCGACTGATTTATAACTCTACCTACTGTATCCCATCTTCACCACCTTGTCTTTTAAAATATGTGCTACTTTCATAGAATCATAGTCTGGTTTGGGTTGGAAGGGACCTCAAAGATGATCTATTTCCAACCCTGCTGCTATGGGCAGGGACACCTCCCACTAGACCAGGTTGCTCAAGGCCCCATCCAACTTGGTCTTGAACACCTCCAGGGATGGAGCACCCACAGCCCACTGAGCAACCAGTGCCAGTGGCTCACCACCCTCTTGAGTGAAAAATTTCCTTTTAATTTCCAATCTAAATCTCCCCTCTTCCAGTTTGAACCCATTACCCCACATCCTATCACTACAGGCCTTTGTAAAAAGTCCTTCCCAAGCCTTCTTGTAGGCCTCCTACACTTTATAACACAGAAATAGTCTGCAAGGTTTTTTTTTCGTAGGTTAGCATTAGTTGATGTGTTAAAAATTTACCTAAATCATCCAAGTGATAAAACAGGCATTTCAAATCAAATATCTCTTACGTATAGACGCCATACGGTATCTTATTGAGCCCTAATATTATCTGTGGTTGACTACAAAAGGCACTGCTTGGACAAATTCATAGCATCACGTCTGCATGTCTTACCTTCTAGTTACATTGATGCCATAATGTGCCTCTCACCCCCTTTTCCTAATGTACATAGAGCCTTTTTCTCAACTCCTTTCGGTAGCTCGTTTGTAATTTTACTGGAGACGTGTTGGGGGGAGTTAAACTTTGGAGATAGCATTCATGCAGAGTGTTATTTTTGTCTAATGTTACTATTGCATGCACGACAGTTTACAGGTGAACGTACGACGTGAATCCTAATTCATTTCTAATCTAACCTGAATAGAATGCAGGGTACAGCTCCGGGGCAGCAAGCAAAGGGAGATGGAAAAGCAGAGGGCGAGGTTATGATCGTGAAACACCGTGGCAAAGGCGTGTTTCCAATGTCCGTTCCGATTTCCCTGACCTGTGTTTCTAAACCAGCCCTGCCCCTTGCAACTGTCAGTAAGTCCCGATGTCTGGACGAGTCTCTATTTTAGAATCTATTTGATAACCTAATTCTCCTCACTCAATTGATTTCTGACCTGACTTTCATTCTTGATTCAAATGGTTGTCTTAATCGCTTAGCTAACTACAGTTGCTAGTAATTGGTCCTTATTAAACATTTTTTTTTTTAACGTCTCAGCATTTTTGCCACCCATCTGGTTTTAAACTGCCCGTTTGTATGGATTCTTTGCATAAATATTTTGTGGCTCATTTGATTCTCTGCATAATTAATTAATTGCTTCTCAGTTTTCTGCATAACTAATCTACTGCCACATAATTAACAAACTCTTTAATTCCTTATTAATTATTTACTGTTCTTTTGAATATATGAATTAATTGACTTTAAATTTGCTGCTGTGCTGATTTGACATCCAGTTAATTGTTTTGATTAATCAATTAATTAGCTACTTAATCTCTGCTTAAAAGTAGAACCCCATGACTGCCTTGCAAATATTCTAGCACCCTTCCCCGTTGTCTTCTCATTCACTGCTATCATCCCATCCACATCTGGACATTCAACTTGCTGTCCAGGCACACAAGTAAACACATGTATCCCTCTGGTGAAGGCACCTCTACAGCCCCAGTGATGCTCCTTAGATTTCTGATCTTCCTCCAGACGTGCTTTTTTCCCCCATTACATACTGGTAACTACGGGTTACATACTGGTCCTACTCTTGAGCCTCAAGAGATTAAACTCTCCTTAGTTATGCCAAAATGAAAAGGGGAGGATCAGGAAGAGAGGCATTAAAATATTGAGGAATGAAAATCCAGGAGGTAAATGTGATACAAGAACAGACTTTGAGAATGATGCGTTTTTATGGCACACATGGTGAGGATGATTCAGATGCAATATAACTCCTGAAGACTTTTGTGGTAAATTGATGTTACTGGTAAAGTTTCCAAAACTTATGCATAGCTCTTCCACTAGACTTACTTGTTGAGGCTGTTTTTCTCTGCTTCTTCACTACAGAGGAATTTTTGGAGAAAAGAAGTTTTTTCTTCACACTTCGCTTTAGTTATGTGCTAATCCTGGACTTAAGATTTCACAACTGGTTGCTGTAGAAACTACTGTTCTCCTGGGGGACAAGGCCTTTGAAAGAGTGTTGCCTTAAAAAGTAGTTTGGCATTATATATCACGAATAAGCCAACAGAAAACGTACCTGGTATTCGGAAAATTCCTTCAAAATGGAATGTTTTTTAGTTTTCCACAAGGTGTCAGCTGCTCTTCAAAGGTATTAAATTGTGGCTTCTTATACCAAGTGGAAGTGTGCAAAGTGAAATGGCTTTATCAAGTATGCAACGTGAAACACAGGGGAGTATATTTATGTCTTTAAAAGAAGGTGCTAAGTTGAGTATTATGTTTAATAGCAAGAGAATAACCAGGTCAGAATTCAAATAGGTTGAACTTGCTTGTAGGTTCAAGGAGTGCTGTCCTAAGGTATTGTCTGATGTTGATCAATCTACAAACTTAATCATAGAGTCATTTAGGTTGGAAGAGACCTCTAGGGTCATCTAGTACAACCTTTGTCCAACATCTCCCTGACCCCTAGACCATGTCTCGAAGCGCCACATCCACCTGGTTTTTGAACATCTCCAGGGATGGTGACTCCACCACTTCCCTGGGCAGCCTGTTCCAATGAATAACCACTCTTTCAGTAAAGAACTTCATAGTGAGAGTAGTTGCCAGAAATACAATACTTTTGGAGCATATGAAAATGTATAAAACCTGTGTTATCAATGAAAAATTTCAAATACATGGTATGATAGGTTATACTGTTAAAAAATGCATTTAAAATTTTACAGTATGCATGATATGTGTGTTATAATATACCTTAAAAGAACTATTTAGCATAGAATCATAGAATTATTTAGGTTGGAAGGGACCTTAAAGATCCTCTAGTTCCGACCCCCCTGCCATGGACAGGAACACCTCCCACTAGTCCAGGTTGTTCAAAGCCCCATCCAACTTGGCCTTGAACACTTGCAGCGTTGGGGCATCCACAGATTCTCTGGGCAAATGTTCCAGTGCCTCACCGCCTTCATGATGAAGAACTTTCTCCTTATAGCTAACCTAAATCTACCACCTTTCAGTTTAAAACTGTTACCCCTTGTCCTATCGCTACACTGCTTGATCAGGAGTCCCTCCCTATCTTTCCTGTAGGCCCTCATTAAGTACTGGGAGGCCACTTTAAGAACTTGATCACGTGTCTGCTGAACCTTATTAGTTAGTAAAAGGCAGAGCAATAGACAGCTGGTAGAGCAGTTCCCAGCATCCTAGAAGTGATAACGTACTTGCTGCCCAGC
The DNA here is from genome assembly GCA_013400335.1 of Eurystomus gularis. Classification (NCBI taxonomy): domain Eukaryota; kingdom Metazoa; phylum Chordata; class Aves; order Coraciiformes; family Coraciidae; genus Eurystomus; species Eurystomus gularis. Next base: position 3,458 of record VZZY01016216.1, read on the forward strand.
TCCTTCTCCTCCTGCATGCCATGAACTATGGCAGCTTGATCTCCATTCCCCAGCATGGGAACTGTAAACACCAGCTGCATGTGGACATACCATGACATGTATGTCATCATGCAGATGACTAGATTTAAATGTCTTGAGCTGGATCCTACCCCCGTGTGTTTCTCGCTAAGCACTTTGGTAAGAAGGCACCAGCTAGTCCATGAAAAATCACCTTCAGCAGTGGTCTCCATTTCAAACATATGGCTGGAAAACCTTGGAGAATATGCAGAAGTTGTTAATATTTCAAAGGACTGCTAATGTTTTTAATCTCCAGTTTCTGTGAAACTGTTTATCATGCAAACTTGCCATGAAAAGATGCCAGGCAGTATGCCCAACCTCCTAGCTTGCCTTTTTGCTCAAAGTGTAGAGGTGAAGAATTTGAAGTAGTTTGCTTGTCCTTGTTTACCTTAGGCAAATTAACTGGAGGCTTTTTCAGGGCTGTTCTACAATCACGGAATCACAGAATCATTTAGGTTGGAAAAGACCTCTAGGATCATCAAGTCCAGCCTTCATCCGAACATCTTCCTGATCCCTAGACCATGTCCCAGAGCACCACATCTATTCATCTTATGAACACCTCTGGGGATGGTGACTCCACCACTTCCCTGGGCAGCCTGTTCCAGTGCCCAACCACTCTTTCAGTGAAGAACTTCTTCCTAATATCCAATCTAAACCTCCCCTGACACAACTTGAGGCCATTACCTCTTGTCCTGTCGGTAGTTACTTGGGAGAAGAGACCAGCACCAGCCTCACTACAACTAATACCTACAATATATTGACGCTAATTCATAAAGAACCTGAAACAATTAAATTCCCTCAACATGTAGTGAATAATAATGAAAAAAGTTGTTATTCTTCTGATGCTACTTTAATTAGTCTGTGATATATTGAGTGTGCTGCGAAGTGTAGATCACCTCTTAGTCCTATATGGATCTCTCTGAATGTTTCCAGGCAGTGCCTGATACAAAAGCTATTAACTGTGATCAGCATTAAGCATATATAAGTATCACATTTCAGGGAGACCATTCATATGATTAAAACAAAGCATGAAGCACAGAGAACTCAGTGGACCCAAGGCCTTAGCAATGTTCACGCTGGAGATTTGCCATTGCGAAAAATTATTCCGAAAGGAGGTACAACAGAATGAAAAATGAGCTTTTTTTTTAAAAAAAAAAAATAAATAAAATCACGGATGTGTCATGATGTGATGTAGGAGAAATACATGAGGAAGTTACATAGATAGGAGTAATTACAATTTTTATTTTCAAGAAGTCTATGTATACACGCTTATTGTCAGTATTAATAGTCAGAAAAAAAATTTGAACAGCTCAGTAGTCTGTAGGAATTATTAGAGAAGGTGAAATCGCTGAGCCTGCAGGAATATAGTTCCCATTCAGCTCTGTCTCAGTGCATTTTTATGTCAGTATAAATCCACTGATTCAGTGAAATTCAGCCCACACCTCGATTTCTGCATCTAACTGGAGCTGTATAAGCAGCAGCCCATACATTTCAGACCTCCTGTTTTATTTACTGCTGACAGAGCATTATTCCAGTGTGGTAGAGAGAATAACATGGTTACTCTTTACTTTTTTCTTTTTTTTAACTAAGTTAGATCTCTGGCTTCCTGTATGTTCAGTAGCTCACTCTCAAATTTAAGTTAGCTTTCATAATAGTGTATTCAAATTGAATTTTAATATTCCTTGAGTGTATCCTAATTGAATTTTAGTATTCCTTTTTTTTTGTTAGATCTTCTTTCTTCAGCATAGAAGAACCACATACTACAAAAATGTGATTGCCCACTTGTGTAAAAACCTGTCATAGTGATGACATGTTGCCATTTGTTTCATCAGCAGAGTCGAGAGACAACATTTCAAATAAAAACATCTAGAACGGTGCCTCCACTTGTACAGAAACGCGTTGAATGCTCAATGATCTCTTTTTTTCAGGTGTTTACCTTTCTATCCCTCTACTAGAAGCAAAAGGTTGTGAAAATAGGTAAAATGTAGAAGACATCTATCTTTTGGCAGAATTAGGCGTATTCCTTTGCGCGTGATTGAGTAATTGCGGTTGACAAAAAGAGGTGGAGGCAGAATGCCAGAGACCATTGATTTGCCTTAGGGTCGTGTTCTACCTCAGCTTCAGTCGCCTGGTTTTTAATGAGTATATGGACTTGGTAACATTTGAAAGCTGCGTTTGAACTAGAGGCTGCCGTGCTTACACTGGAAGTGTATCAGCCTAAAAATTAGCTTGGCATTGTTTTTAGCAAAACTTTGGGAAGATAACCGTAAGTGCTAAATAGGGAAAATTGGCTTCCTTTGCTGCTCTCTCTTCCATTTCGAATTTCAATTATTTGAAAATAAGATTTTGGGAGAAGCTTAATGTTCAACAACCTAATACTTTAATTACCCAGTATTAAATTTTGCCTAATTATAAAACAACACATAGAATTTTTGACATGTCAACAAAACATTACCAGCTGCTTTCCTTTGAAATCTAAAAATCCACAGTAAAAAGCAGGTGCTGAGACATTTAATAATGCTCAGTCATTTCACAAAACACCCTGAAAGACAATGGAACGTTTTAATGGATAAATTCAAAATAATTTAGCTGTTATTATTTAACTTATGCAAGAAGCTGAACAGCAAATTGTTTTTATGTCTTTTGTACATGACTCAATAGATTCTGAAAAAATAACAGAAATTGAATTTGACTTAAATTAACCCAGTTATGTCCTCCAGCTTTCCAGAAGGTAGGGAGTTGCCTATACAAGCAACCCGAGAATATCACCTTTGCCCTGCTGCACTTGAACATTCAAACAAGGTAAAACTGAAAAAAAAATGGCCTATATTGAATCATGAAGCTTGATCTTTGAGGGGTTTTTTTTCCCAGCTCTTGTGTAGAGCATTAATTACGAAAACAAACACTTGTCTTTTCATCGCAGTTCCAGCTTAACTCCTCATAATTCATGTGTATGGTGGAGGAGGTAGCTGGGTTTCAAACCTATGAAATAAAACAATAATACTGGAGCTACCTCTTAATTGTAATGTTTTGGTAGACCTGTGGTTAGAGCAGTCTAAAGGACAACATACTCCTCTGTAGAGTACGGGAGGTCAGGGTAGCGTTCTTCAAGGTCACTTCTGTATGAGATGTAATATTGTATTTGATTAAAAAGGTTCCAGAGTTACACTTGGTCTTGACTTGAGTTTTCAAGAAATGTTGAAATACTCTTTCTCTCTGTCAACTGGGAGCCACAGAAACCAGAATGAAATTAGTCCTTTAAGGCAGCATCAACCCTAACTCCAAGCTCTGTGTTTTCATGGGCTTCTTTAGAACTGAGAGGCTCCAGAGGGACACGCAGCAATGCTGGATAACCTGGGTTATGCCTCGTCGATGCATCCCTGTCTTCTGTCTTCACAGCTCCTTCCCATAAATAGCAGATTTCTCCAAGAAATGTGCCTGTCAAGGAACTAGGGAAAAGGTGCAGGAAGCAACATAGAGCAGAAGGGCCAAGTAAGGATGCTATTAACAGGGAAAAGAAAAAAGATGATTTAGGAAAGCAGAAGAACATGGGGGTTTAAGACTTGTTTTCACAACTTGACTGTGTTGTGTATTACTTTTCAAAAATAGATTTGTTTCTTCTATAGTTCTACTATTCAAAGTATGCTGCTCAAGTTTAAATTCCCCTTGATGGTAACATCTAGCCCTCTGATTTTTGTCCTGTTAACTGACAAATAGGAAGTTGAGCCCTGGGCACGTGGGTGCAGCTAAGTTCCGGTAGCAATGGCTCATTCACCTGTCTGAGGCAGCCTTCTCGCTTCAGCAGAGTCCTGGGCTGCCAGATGTTGTCTACAGTCTGAATTGTTGACTCAGTCCTTAAAAAATCCTTGTGAGTAGCACCATGTCCCAAAGCCAGGGAGTGCCAGCTTGTTTGTGAGGCACATACTAAGTGACTAAAATGAACCTGGGAGGATCAGAAACATAATTTTGTCCTCCTCGTGTGTTAAAATAAAATGGGACTGATTAATTCTGATCTTTTAGATGAAAATGTTATTCTGGGAGTACCATGCTTGAATTAATCCAAATGTGGACCTTTAATCGCGCCTCATTTGTATGTGGCAAGCAAATACCAAGAATATCTGGGTGAACACATGAATAAAAGAGTATTCAGGCTATTGCATCTTGACTGAGAAGTGCTCACGGTTAAAAATAGAGCTGCTGCTCCCATGCAGTGATGAAAAAAAACAGTCCTAGGTTCTTTTCTTCACTCTCCAACTCAGTAACTGTTGGTCTGTTGCCTTGGAGAGTCTCTTAGTGTTTAACTTGGAAAGCGTTACTGAAAGGTACAGGTGAAATCTGGAGGATCTGTGGTAGCAGGGGATGGTGAGAGTATCAAGGCAATTGCATCTTCTTCAGTCCTACCTACCTATGCAGTCTGCTGAAATGGGATGGTGAAATTATTCGCTCAGTTTCCGTTTGTTCTGTGATGCACTTTGAGGAGGCAAGTGGCAGATAGTCCAGCCATTACGATATTTAGTGCCCTCCTAACTCGTGTAACCCTGACCATAAATAGTTGGTGACACTCTGTGAAAGATACTGGAAAATAAGAAAGTCTGTGTATCAAAGCTGGTTTTCCTCCAGGCCCAGTGCAGGACAGTAACCCGTTTCTTCTTGCCCCTGTGCCTTGTCTTCTGGAGCACTTGTTCCATATTGGCTGGAGAGGGTCACGTCAGAGCTACCATCTCATTGAGAAAGAGCCTTGACATTTCTGCTCTTAGGTTCTGCTCACCAAAGGATCAGGATGAAAACAGAGTTTTTTCTAGTCATAAATGGCCTGAAAAGCTCATCTTTCTCTTTGACATGTATGATGACTATAAAAGGATTTATAGAAGGCCAGGGCATAATAAATAATGGAAAATTTAAGAAGTCATAATATGACTGCCACATCTTGACCCTTTAAAAAATTTCTTTCTTGCTTTTCATTCCTCTTCTGCATGTCTACAGCACCCAAGTTCTGATAATATTGTAGTTTATAAATTAAAATGTTGGAAGTGATGGTTAATGTATCAGCAAGTGTGAACTGCAGCTTGTGAAGTATTTCAAGTTACGAAGTTTTCTGCTAATAAAAATCAGAACACTCTACATCTCTTTCTAAAAGCACTAGGTCCAATAAAATGCACTGCGAAGAATCTGTAGGGCAACTTTTTCGAAATAGTTCTCGTTAAGAGGAATGTTTCATGCCACAGATTTCTGCCAGTAGAACAGGACAATTGGAAGGGGAGGAGAAAAGCAGCTGGTGGGAGGCTGAACCCAAGGTGCTCGGTGCCTCTGCCTGAAGGACAGCTTCTTCATAGGCTATGGTAAGAAAGAGAGTTAGTTCAAAAAAACCCTGGTGAGCAAAGAGTCAGAAAGGTCTAAAAGCAGCACATGAAGCAATGCGGTCTCTTGCTATAGCAGGAAAAGGAAAATTCAAGCCACAGAAATATAGGGAAGACTGAGAACATATTATTGGGGAAATTATCATGCAGTCAAAACCAGCCAACTGGTAGTATCACAGACAGGACTTCCTTTGGATTCTTTCCTTGCATATAAACCATTATGAAGAAGTAGTTTCCGTTACTTTTAACACAGATATCCTTTTGGAACGATACCTTATTCAGGATTTTCCTTAAACAGGCATATTGTGCATTATGGAGCCACCAAATCAGGCTGAATTTTCATGTTTTCATCATGGTAAGCAGCAGCTCAAGAAGATTCAACGGCTGTTTAGCTTTCAGTTCCTCTTGTGATCAGAATGTCAGTTCCTGTTCTTCTGGGATTAGAAATCACTGCTAAATAGAGTCTGCAATGATGAATTTGTTTAATGACTTTCTGGATGATGATGGAATCAAAATGGGAGTTGTTTACCTTCCTATAACTTATTCTTTATTCAAGAAAAATCAAGATATGTATTCGGTTGAACTAGCGAAATATGAAGAGTACAGATCAGAGTGATCGAGGTACCTTTTTGCGGAAAGAACCAGAAGTATTACTTTGGAATTTTGACACGTGATTATGAAAATTCTCAGTTACAATACTCCTGAGAGAATACCGTCTTTTAGGAAATCGCAGGCTTTTCCAACTTCGTCAAATAATTGGAAAAATATGTAGATGTTAACAACGTGTCTGCTGCATGCAGGACGGGATGCGGCTTTTACTTCTATGCAGATAAATAATACTTGGCAGAAGCATCAACCAGAAAGTTGTTGGTTTTGACATTGTCCATTAGGATGATCAAATGGATTTATTTTTTTTTTTCCAAGATGTTTTGTGTTCTCATAGTACTTCTTCCATCCCTGAGCCGCTTTTGAACCATCATCATTTTAAATGGAAGGAGCACAGCAAAGCTGCTGCTGCTCCAGTTCACTGATAAATTTTCAGTCTGCCTTTTATAGCTGCTATGTATTGATAGGAATAAACTAAAGTACAAGAGTTTAATGCTGGTAAAGGCTATTCCTTTGCTTTGACTCATTTTACTAGCAATTTCCAATTATTTTTTACTCTCCTTCCAATAGATGTTAATTAACGGTGGAAGCAGGATGTCTAATAAAGTGTAGAGATTTAACATCTAATTTGGAAGTGGTGAAGTTCTGTTTCAGGTTCTGCAGAAGATTGGAGAAGGAGCAATACAAAGTTTTTATTTTTACCCTTTCTTTAGAAACCACATGCTGAGCTTAGAGGAGAGTATCTAATGATAAATGAGAGTACAGTAAAACAAAGAACTCCTAAGCCTGGTCGTGTTGGAATTTAACAACCTGAGAGATTTTCTGCAGGCTCTGGATGTCAGAAGTCTCTTCAAATAATGGTTTAAGACTTGCAGAGAGCAAATCCCCACATCTCTTTGAGCTTGCATTTGGGTAACAGGTGACCATACAGAAGGTCGCTAAGCATTTAATGGTCTTGCGTTTAGATGTTAAAACTTGTTTATATTTTTAGTTCAAGTAAGCCGACTACTGATATCTAAAATGTACAACCAAGTGAAAGTGGTGAGAGGATTCCAAAGAGAGTAAGGGGCTGAGAGGAGGCTACCAATACCCAAGTGTGTGGCTGTGAGCAGGAGTCTGCAGCTCCCTGCAGAGCTCAGGGTCTTCTGGTTGCTGCCTGTACAGGTGAGCCTTGGGAACAGGAACAGTCCCATTGCCCATGGATCAGAAAAACTGAGGTTTAATTTCCAGAAAACAGATTATTCTTCTGTTCCTGTAAGTAGGAACTGATGATGGTCTTGGTCAAAGCCAATGGTCTTGGCTTGGAGTCCTAGTTGGATTTGAGCATCTTGGAAAAGTAACATCAGTTTAGTTCCTTGGGTGTATGCACGAGGAAAGTGGTTTTTTTGAATCAGTGAAAGGAAATATGCATTTCCCTCAGCAAAACCAAGCCAGATTTAAAGTTGCAAAAAGCTGTTGGGATTTTATATATATATATTTATTGCAGGGGGAGGCTCCAGCTCACTTGGAGCTGCTCACCCCGATAAGGTACACGCTCCTGGCAGGTGAGTGCTGGAGCGATGTCAGCTCCGCTCCAAGCTCTCCCTGCAGCCTTCACAAGTGTATGAAGCAGCCAGGTCCAGCAGCCTGTTAGAAGGATTGCTTCCAGCCATGGTGCTGACCCCATTGATTGTCCATTACTTGTCTTTGTCAAGCCTTGTAATATTTTAAGATGACTATTGTAAATAAGGCTACTATTATTTTTTAGCTGATACTTTGTGTTGGTGGGAAGAACCTGACCTCAACCATCACACGTTCTTATTTTCCTCATTTTCTTACGTGTGCTCTTGCAGCAGATACGCCAGCAAACATGTTCTGTCCTGCATCCATTTAACATCTCTAGGTAAGCCATAAGGGAAAGGACAGTGATGAAAACCCCTCCAGCGCTGTGTGCCAGAGCACGATCACAAATTCCTGCTGTACTGGGAGGAGGTGCTCTATACCAGCCTTTCCTACAGTCGTTTCTACTGTTGATTTCAAACTTCATCAACTAGTAACTTTTTTTTTTAAGTAATCAGTTGCAGATCTTGATGGTTTGAAAGAAGACACAGGTCTGGGCATGTTCTTGTTTTTCCTTTTGCATTTGGCCTACTTGCAGTGTAAATTGGAGCCTCTCTTTGTGTTTAAGATCTCTTGATTTTCCTGCAATTTCATAAAGCTAAATAAAAGAACAATTTTAACTAGCAGAATGTATTATTGTTGCATTACGAGTAGTGGTTTTTTTAGGCTTTTTTTCCAGAGAGGTGTGAAAACAAGGTTCTAGTCTTAGAGTGCTCAAGATAAGTTACAGTGAAAGGACTGAAAGTTAACAGATGTTAGAGATATTCTTCTCTTAGTTGATGCAGTATTAAAGTTGGACTTGATGATCCTAGAGGTCTTTTCCAACCTAAATGATTCTATGATTCTATGATTTTATTTCTCTCTGCTGTATTTTTTTGTTGGTAGTCATTTGTTCTGAACAGTTTTGAGAGCTGCCTGATGTACCATGTTAAAAAAACCCCACAACGTTTTGCTAGCCCTAGATTTTAAATCTTAAGTCCTTTGTAAATTGCAATGGTCTTATTTGTGCCAGGACATAAAGAGTTTGCACAGCATGCGGGTGTCAAGTATCTGCTGGGTGAGAAGCCAAAAAGCACTTTGCTTACAATGAAATGTTGCATTATCAAACTGTGCCATCTCCCCGCTGCAAAGGAGATACCTCTGGTTGGTCACCCAGAGCTTTTTTTAATGGTACTAAAGGCCACGCTCCGACAACATTTCTGGTTTGGAGATAGAAGAGGATTTCCTGTCTGCTCTTGCTGATGCCGTGCTTCGATCCTGCTATGGGGCATGGAGATGAAGCAGCCCATGGTGCAACCCAACTGTGGCCAGCCTGGGCACTGGTAACAAGATTAAAGCTAGCTTAAAAATTCAAGCTAGCTTAAAAAAAACAAGCTAGCCATATATCTGTATATATGTATGTCTATATATTGTACTCCTGACACATCTGGGATGGTGGGGTTGACCTTAAGTATGAAGTGAGGCAGAGGCAGCCCAGTGTTAACTGTACAGTTTCACAAGAGCTGAAGGAAGCTCTGTGCTCTGCTGGCTGGAGAAGCAGGTGTTTCTCCATGGGAATCAAGTCCCTGCAGGAACTCTCCTTGCTCATACAACTCCTATAAATACGTTCTGAAGAGAGATAGTTTAACGATCTGAATGTGCATCTTGTATCCTACCTAGTAAAAATGAGATCTGAAGATTTAAAATCCTCTATTTTTTATATTTTGCTCTTGAATAGAATTTTGTCTTCAAAATAGTGCTGAACCTCTGCGTAGGTGCTGCTCACAATATCTGGGATGTGGCTGCTCTGTAGAGTAGAGTACTCCTGGGAAAATAGTAGCCCAAAACAGAAAAAAACCTTACGGAGTTGGCACCAACTTTAGAACTCAAGAGCTGTCATTTTATTTCTCTATTCCCCATAAAGAAGAGAGGGGAAAAAACCTTTACTTTCATGGGACAGGCTGGGTATTTTTGGTACATAGAAACTGTGGTTCCTTCCAGAGCTATGTGATTACCAGGAGAGTAATGAAAGATAGATGTTTTGTTTAACTCTCAGCAGGTGGATGTACAGTGCCCCCCAAAAAGTAAATCACCTTGAAATCAGAGCTAGGCAAGCTCAGTCAGCACACCGCTGTCACGGGCTGTACTCTCAGAAATGGGAAGCAAGATGATAGCTGTCCTTGGTTCAAAGCTGAAGCTCAAACTCCAAATGTTTCAAGGACTTCATGTGAATTTGTGAATCTGTTATGTGCACGGTGGTTAAGGATTCTTGACACTTCATAAAGGCACACTGCGATGCCTTAAATATTCAGCCCCTAAGCTAGAAAGAAGCTATAATAGAAATGCCACAAAACTCTGGTTTTTGTCCAAAGAATTAAAGTGGCCAACATGAGGAAAGAGGGTGGAACAGGCTGAATTTATAAGGTGGATTGCTAATGTTTGCTTGATCCTAACGCAGACTGCCAGTCTGGAATTTGGAAGACTTACTATAACATTTTAGAGGCCTGTCTCATCCAGTCTGGAGAGACAGGAACACCCGATGCTGGTTTTGAGGCTGGTCTGAGCATGATTTTAGTGAAAAGAATTCTCAGAATTTTGGAATCACACAGGAATTCCCCATAAGTCAGTAAAGTTTCAGAGCAATAAAAGTCCAAATAAGACCGTTGAAGAGGCAAGTAACTTTTTTCCTTCTTCTACACCTCTTAAAACAGTGAACTGTTTTCACGTTGCTATCTTTCAGAACCTGAAGAAATGGGTTTTGTTCTTCTTGTGTGTGTAGAATGTGAATCAAGGGTTCTCCTTGTAGCTGTTGTGTGATACACCTACCTCAGCTATCAGCTGCAGTCTGGAGTGAAGAAGAGAGTGGAATTTGTACTGTGCTCAAGGCTAATGATAAAAAAATAATCAAAGAAGGATCAAATAATCCAACAAGAAAAAAGAAATGATTAAGTTCTGTGTCTGTTCCATAAAGACTGTTCTAACCTATGTGGAAGGTCTGGCACAATGAGCTTTGTATCTCTGCTTTGTGTTAAATATTGGGTATATAAGTTAGATCTGAGAGTCTTAAAGTTCATTATACGCTCTAGTTCTAATCTGTTGTATCCCTTTATGCCAAACCATGTTTTGTGGATCTCAGTGGGATGAAGTGGCTACCATCCTTCTTTTGACTGGGGCAGCAGGAATGTCATCTGTGGGCTCACAGCTCACTGCCAGTTACGTATCTAAAACTTTGTGGTTGATTTTGGTCCTTACAATAGCAGGAAAATAGTTCCGCATCTTACCTAACACTAATAATCTAAATCACAATTTCTTGTTTTCTTCATTTAATTTTAACTGTGCCTCTTTGCTATTCAAAGCTTTATCCATTTTCAGGAAAATATGAGTCCTCCCAGGGGAGATATTGCAAGGAAAACTCTTCCCACTGATGGTGCAGGGTGGTTTCTGCAAACCATGCTCTGGAGAGCCTGCTCCTCTCCCTTGACATACAGGGAGACTCAGCTCCTAGCGTGGATCTTCAGATACATGATCTTTCTCTTATAATGATTTTACTTGCAGATGCGTTTTATCTAATGAACTCCATCTGAAAGGGATTTTATTCAGTCATTAAAACTCAAAAGAGCAAAAAGTCTCGAAGCCAAACACCAGCCTTCTCAGCTAAGGTAGCCGTGCTTGTTCTACAGCAAGAAGCAAGTTCCTTAGTGTTGAGATGTGTTTGCCTAAGGTCAAAGTGAATGGACAACAGGTCCCAAACCAGGACCTAGAAACATGGTTTCAAGGCTGTAATCACATGCTGGAAAGGGAGTAGTTGTCTTAAGCTATTTTATTGCATTGCATCTTTGACCTAGACATAGTCAAGAAAAATCAATACTTTCCATAGACTTCTGGAGCTGGCTCTGTGGGTGGATGAAGATTGTCTGATTTATTTAAAGGAGCTGGTGGCATGAAGTGAATGCTGTCACGGAGTTTGTCACCACGTGTCGGAGGGAAAGCAATGATTTCTGAAGAGGCTGCTATTTGCACATTTATTGATCTTTTGGTGGAGCCATAGCTACTGGTTCCTTTGTGATTCCGGATTATTTTATCGGTGATGCATCATGTGTTTCCTCCTCAATTCATTTATATTCCCTTTAGGCACTGGCAGAGCATGGCAAAGCAGTCTTAGTTTTCTGGCAGAAGGTGGCATTTTCCTTCTGACTTGGAGCATTCACCCTCTATCATTGCCATGCTAAAAACGTCTAATAATTAAGAACTGGTGTAAGTTTGGTTATAAAGAGGCAGTGGGCTCTGACTGCCAGCTTTAAGGTTGTTACTTTGTGCCGTGTCTTTCTAACATAAAAAAGCAAGAGTCAAGGTCTCAAGCTACTGTTCAGTGAAGCAAACACTTCTCAGATGCTCTGAGGATACCGATAAGTCACAAAAGGCTAAATAAGAGAATATATCGTTGTTCTTGACAGCAATAAAAGGCAGCTTACGGTGTGCTTTGGCTCATCAATGTAAAAATCAGTGGAATTAAGAAAGCCTCTTACAGTGTTACCAGAATGATGACTGCCAGTTGCAAATTGCAGGGCTTTCTAGATCTGCTTACGGTACGCTTCAAAGGCGCTTACAGAAAGATGGACTTGATGGTATATTTTAATATTCTTAACCCGCTGCATGTACGATATAATGAGTTCCGAACCTTGCTTGATCGAAACGAATCAAGCCAACTTGTTAAAGTCCTTAAAGTCTCATAATTTATGGAGTTTAAAAGTGATTTTTAAAATAGAATCTAATTGAGGTACACATTGCCATTGCTGTTTCTTCATGCTCCACAAAGCCAATTAATTCTCTCAGCAAACCAGAATGTGTGACAAGGAGGAACTGAGCACAGCCCAAGGGTACCGTATCTTTGGTGGTTTATTTTTGGATGGGACACAGGCAAGAAACTTTTGAGCCTGTGGAACTGCAGAAGTGTCTCAGTAGTCTCAAAGGCGCTGAGTGCCATCAATGGCTGAAATCAGGGAGATGCGTGAGGCGGGGACACTGCCTCAAATGGGAGTGTGAGAGGTTGGGTGGGCATCGCACTTCATGCTGATAGAGGTCATTTGGTGGCATAGATTGGCCACCTTTGCGAGTGTTAGTGTTAGTAAGATCATACATTCTAGCAAAATCATTTATTTTATCTTGAGTAGGCGAGTACAGGGGTTTTACGTGTGATATCTCTTAAGGGGGCTTGGAGAGATGCAAACCTTCTTTTCTTAGAGGGTTTCCAGCTGCCACTGCACCCCTAGAGGGAAAAGGAGGCTGATCTAGAGGAATTCTTAACCAGATGGTTGGAGGAGTTTTGTGGCCCAGATCAGAGCGGTGCAAAAGGTTATAATATCAGCAAGAACTTGCTGCCATAGAGACAAGCTTTGTAGTTTAATGTTCATAACTTCCAGATAGCTTAGGTCAGTCCTCCAAACTCAGAGCAGAGACCAAATAAAATGTTTCCGCAGTGGCTCATTAGTGGCGTGTGGCATCATCTTAATCCTTCCCCTCCTTTGAGAATTCATTTTTAAAAAACAAAGTCCCATAAAACGTTAGGCTTGCGCTCAGTTAATTAGCTGAATTCACCGATGGTATTCTAAGAAATGTTTGCTTTCGTTCCTCAGTGTCTGTTACTTGTAGAAGTTTGCATCTGAAACAGGAAAGTTGTCTATTTGCAGCTCACAGGATAATTTCTTTCCTGCCTGGCAAAAAGATATTGGTCTTCGTAAGTAGGATAAAACAACCAGTTGCTTCTTTACCCTCTGGTGCTCTTTAATCAGTTTAAAATCCTGTTTTCCAGCCAGGGTTTTCTTAGTACTACCAGTCTGATACTCTGAAGATAGATTTTTAATTTTTTTTTTTTTTCCACTAGCGTATCTGTAAAGCGCCTTGAGCACAAAGTCATTATCTGAGAACTACAAACTAGAATTGATCTGTTTTAGGCTTAGCATAATTTCCATGTCTGGGCTGACCCTAATGTTATTGTGCAACAGGTTTCTGAAAAAGTCAGGAGCCAGAGGGGAGATCCCAGTGAAACTGAAGTTCTCAGTTTCCTCAGAATAACTGAATTTTCAAGTCTCCAAGACCTGTAAATAAAAAAGAAAAGTTGGTAATGAGAAAGGGAATTAATAGGATAGTCTTTCGCACAATTTATATAGCTTTCAAAAACCGTTGCATTATTGTGTTTAAAAGTGCTGGTCTACAGCACTTTCACACCGGGAAGATAAGATTAAAAACTCAAAGGGGCAGCTCTGGGAATTAGAAGCTAGAAGAGCTGATGGATTTGAAATGAAATAAAAGCTGCTATCGGGGAAAATTTATTTTGAAGCTGAAATAGTGTGGCTGCCAATAAAGTATTCAGAGGACTCGGATGTTTACCTTGATGTAGATGTCACATTTCACTTTAATAGCCGAGTACTGGTTTTCAGCTACTGTTGTCATTATGGAAATCAGCCGAATGAATCTCTGCCATGTAATACATTATAGAGTCAATTGGAATCTGAGGCAAAGTTACCGTTATGCAGAGGTGATACCCTGTTCGTCAGTGCAGCCCTCTGGAAAATGCTGCAGGTGAACAGGGAGAATTTCAACCTGCTAGAATGGTCTTTTAATTAGAAGGGAGACGAATGAACAGGCACCGATGCATCTGCAGAGCATCTGTCTTTATTAAAGATTTCTTTCTCAGGGAAGCTATTTATTTGGAACTTGTAGTGGTTTTAATGAAAAACATCTTTGCGGTGAACCTTTAGGGAAGCAGGGGCATGGCTTTGAGTATCAGAGGTGGTGTGTTCACTCTCCGCGCCTTTATTTCTGTTTCTCTGTCTATAAACCCATCTCCCTGTTTCTCTCAAATGTGTCAAAGTTCTCATTTATTCTTGCTGTGAAAATGGCTGAATCCGTAGGCATGTTCAAGTATTGTCTTACTCGTAGTTTTACTGTGCAGTTAATGTGCTCAGGTTGAGATTAAACTGATTGCTTCTAAAATAAGGTACCGTTGGAGCATTCAAGTTCCTACTACGACCTCCCAGTTTTTACTAGAACGTCTTCTCTTTGAGTCCAGTCCTTTCCAAAAAGCCCCAACTTCGGTGCTTCTTTTTTGGTAGTTTTCTGGATGAGATCTCACGCAAAACAGGTCGTTGCTGCTGAAGTAAGGACAGGGATGCGAGTTATTGTTCTTAATTGAATACATGGTCTTTTCTTTGGAAGCTTTCTTTTTTTGCCTGCAATTTGCTGTAGGGAGTTTTTGCTATGAATTTCCATCTCACACGATTGTTGAGTTGTCTAAGTTTTTTTCTTCCCTTACAAGAGCTTTAGAAGTTTTCTAGGCAAACAAATTGATTGTTACACTGCGGCGCAGGAGGATTTTGTGTTGCATTTGTTTGAAAACGTTCTTGCTCCTGGAGCTTCGTTGTTAAACTAACAAACCTCTATAGTCCCTGCTCTGTTTTCTGCTTCATTTGCACCTTTTTTTTCCCCCTGACTGCATGGAAATGATCTACAGTAGTGTTAGAAGGAAGTTAACGAACATAACATAAGAGTGCTGCAGGAATTAACAGAACTGTGAGTAGGAAATGCATATTCTTAGAAGAAGTTTGGTGTCAGCAGAAGCCAGGATCACAAGATGAATTATTTCTTTTCTCTTTTAATTTGTTTTCAGGCTATTTCTCTACCCTATTTAGTAGAAAAGGAAACAGAATAAAAGTTTCTACCAGTATTTCCAGGGAAAAAAAAAAAGTTTCATTTTGACCCATTCAGAAACAAAGGGAAGGAAAAGCATCTAAAGCAGATTGGGGCTAAAGATTTTTAAAAGCTAACCTATTTTTTCTAGTATATAATTGCTGTGCTGTTTACTAGTAGCTAGCCTCTTAAGACCATATAGAATAATTAAATGTTAGAAAGAAGTGTCTGTAGGTATGTTATACAGCTAACAGTTCCATAGATGCTGTGGATGACATGAAATACGTGTCTTCCAAAGCTCTCCATATCTGAACATGACTTCACCTACCAACAAACGTTCCTCCAGGGAACTCAGCTGTGTTTTGGGTACGCAGAGAAACATGGCACACCGCAAAAAAGAAGGTCCCACTGACCGTAGCTAGTGATTGCATACAACCTGACGTTGGAACATGCATTGAAATGACTAAATAATTGCAGCATGTGCTGGAAGAGGGAAACGACACTGTCCCACCTTGCAAACACCTCCCAAGCACCAGCAGATGCATTACCAAATGGTAACTTCACACCAATGCCAACAATGAAGAACAGAATATGGTTTGCAGATATTTCTTAAGAAGAATCCTCAGTGCTATCTGCAGAACCATGAAATGGGTTTTTTTAATGTGTATCCCCTACTATATGTCTCTACCAGTGAGCATAATGCCTTGCGGAAGTTGGGGGAAGAGGGAAGATGAGGCTCAAAGAGCAGGACTTCATCACAAATCGTCGGTCAGGCAGGGTCCCTCAGTCATTAGTGGGAGAATAATTGTCCCAAACCATTTCCTTACTCCTGATTTCCAAGAGGGTTTCACAAAATACCTCTGGAAGTTGAAGCTGCATGCTAAAATTCCTGGCTGCTGATGGAAATAAAGGTTTCTTGAAGGTCCTCACTGGAGAGCTTCCTAATCCACTTGCCTTTCTCTCCTCTGCAGGGACTGACGTAACATCTCTCCTCCAGCCCTGTTGCTACACCCCTGTGCTTTGCTGGGGTTAGCTGTCTTCTTTCAGCTAGTCTAATTGAATTTTCGATTAGTTATGACCAACTGTGTCTAGTGTGCGGCCAGCTTGCACTTGTCCGTTGCTTTGTGAGGACCACAGAAGAGGAAGGAAGAAAGGTTGTGTTGTAGAAAGATATTAGCTAGTCTTATAAATTGTGTCATCCCACAGATTGAATTCTAGTTTCAGACCGGAGAAGGATTAAACATATGGAGCTCTGCTGCTAACACCAGTGCAAGATGGCCATGGACTCTGGAGAAAATCTGTGGTGTGCCATCTTGGCTTTTAGCCCATGTTCTTGGGGAAAAAAAAAAAAGAAAAGAAAAGATGTTATCAGTTCTGTTTAGCCAATTTGCTTGACTACTCAGGAAGGTTGTTACTCAGAACCAGTTTCAGCACCTTCTGCCTTCCTCAGCTGCTGCTTAGGGAGGCTGGAAGGGCACCAAGGGAGCTCCTGCAGGGTTTCAGGATGGGGAAGGTCTTACCAGGAGGGAGAGCAGTTGGGACAGACACGGGGAAGAGTGCAAACAGAGTGGTTTGTTATGTGAGGGTGACATGAGTCTGCCAGAATACAGCAAGAAAATTCATATTCCCAACCTACAGATATCTTCAGTATAGGTTTCTACACCTGAGATTGTGCAAGCTCTCACTATGGCCAGTGGGGTTTATTGGGGTTGAGGGTGCTGCTCATCAAAGCATTTGCTGTAGTGGGAATCGTACCCTAACTCTCTGCTGACTAGAAAGGGAGAGTTTTAACTTTTAACTTAGAACAACCTCTAAATATGACTGTGATTCTGTAACTTGTTTTAAGAGATGTACCTGCTCTCAGTGGTCAAATGGACAGATGTAGCTTCTCTTTAAATCTGTGGAAACCGTAAAGGGAAGGGCCACTTTTTAAATCTCAGGACTTTTGGGACGTTTTCTTCATTTGTTTTTGCTTTGGCAAGGTAAGAGGGGCAAGCCTAGTAACCCAGGGTGCCAAGTAAGGATGAGGAGAGGTTTGATATCCTTCCAGAACTTCTGCCTGTATGAAATAGCTTCTTTCTCTCTCTGTCTAGGTGTATTATGTTTGCTAATAGGAAAATAACATAGAGCTGGTATACGAGTTGTATCTCCATCTTTGCAAAGCTTTGGTGTCCTTCTCCTAAGCTGTAATGCTGGAGGACTGTTCTGGTCCTGTATCTTTGGCTGTGGTTTTTTGGGGGACGGGCAAGTTTTCAGTAATTTCTATATATCATCTAATCTCAAATACAGCAATTCACAGATGGCAACATCCCCTGGAGCCTCCATTTCTACAGATTGTTCAGTGGTTTTGGATGGTCATGTATGTTTTTTTGCTGTTTTGTTTTTTTAAAAAAGTTTGAGTATTGATCTTGTTGTGTTACTTGGGTGTTATCTGAATGATTTTCAAGTCTGGAAGGCAGCCTCAAACCAACTTTGAATTTCAGAAAGATGAAAGCAGTGTGTTAATCACAAGGACTCCGTGGTGGCATTGGGTTTTTTAGGTTTATTAATAGATTTTTGTACGTCCACGTTACCAATAATACAATATTAAATTGATTTTGT
The DNA here is from genome assembly GCA_013400335.1 of Eurystomus gularis. Lineage (NCBI taxonomy): Eukaryota > Metazoa > Chordata > Aves > Coraciiformes > Coraciidae > Eurystomus > Eurystomus gularis. The sequence continues at coordinate 21,343 of VZZY01016216.1, forward strand.
ACAGTGAAGTACAAGAATTGAAAAAAAAAGCAAAAAACCCCCCAAGAAAAACGACAACTCCCATGCAGTTCTTTTCATGAATTCATGTAGAAATTATGACTGATACAGTGCCAGACAGTATTTTGGGACTTGCTGGATACTCAAGACTTCAAAATATCAGGCAGTTTATCCGGACGCTTAAACAGAACAGCAAACCTCTTTTAGTTTTGCTTTGAATTTTATTGAAAAACTTGAGATTTTCTTGCACATTAGAGTCAGGAACCCAAACCGAGTCAGTTAAAAGTTCCTTTTTACTGATTTTCTGTTCGAAATTCATCCAGGAACCTCTTACTCTGTTCCACAATCACCATTTTATACCGATAACTGAAAGAAGGCAGCAAGCTCTGCTTTAACTCTCCTGCAGACACAGGGAAACTCTCAAGAGAAAATGATGGTGTCTCTTCTGCAGAGACATGTAGTGTCCTCTGCACTCTGCATCCAAGCCTTGAAATTCAGCAGGTCACCATGGCTTATAACCTGGCAGAACTCTGTAGGTATGAAGGGAAAGGCAGAATTTTTTAATAGTTTATGCAGTCAGTTTGAAGTGTTTAAAGTGCTTCAGAACCCGTTCCAGTGAAAGTCTTTATAAAATGTAAGCATTTTGGCATTAATTTCTTTGTCAATACCCTGAGGAGATGGTAAAGAAGGGTACTTGTCTGATGGCATTTACAGCTCTGGGCCCAAGAGGACAAACTGAATATTTTCCATGGAAAAAAAAGCAAAAAAAGTAAAAAACAAACAAACAAAACCACAACAACTTCAGCAGTGCTTGTTGTGCCTCTTTGGATCTATAAGAAGAGTTTGGAACAAGACCTGGAAGTCAACAAAGTCTTACTTTTGGACAGAATTAGAAGATATATTTGGAATGAAGCAAGAGGGATGGCACGTGTAGGGACAGTGTTAGGTTCTTGCCAAGCCTGGCTGCTCATCTGAGTGATTTATTTGCACTGTGGAGAAGCTGAGCACAGAAAATCTACCTCTACCATAATTGTTAATGGCATCAAGATGGTTGTACAGTACACGAAACAGTAAACCTAAACGTATTGTCATAGTTTAAAATAGGGATTAAAGGTCTGATAACGTTCCACGGTACTGCGGCGTGCACAGCTCTGAATTGCTGGGATTAGATAAGGGAAGTATTTATTGTCTAAACATAGATGAAGCATTTTGATCTCAGCCCATCACTCTCAGAGCAGTGATGTCATCCATTTGTGAAATGCTACACAAATTTCTCCAAACGGGAGTCGGTGCTTCAGAAAGGATGTCATTAATGACTTGGAGGCTTCTTCAGCCAAGGGGTCACCAAAGAACTGGTAAGAAGAGGAGAAAGTCCATCTCGTGGGACATCTCCCTTTGCTGCAGTTGGGACAGACGGATCGACCGTGCTTTAAATACTTCATACTTCCCAGAATGAGGGGGAAAAAGATCTATGTCATCCTGATGCGATGTGACGCATACAGACCCTGCATACACACAAAGTAAATAGTACATGCAGTACTTGCCTTCCTATCTTGGACGCTGCTTTATTCTTAGCGTTCAGTTTTATAGTGTGACAACAGAAAACGTACTTGGATTCAGAGTAAGTGAAGCCACGCTTTATAAAAAAAATGTTTTTCTGGGTAGCAAATCTACGCAATCTGGGTAGCAAATCTAAGCATTTGTGCTACAGGAAAAGAATTGTTTGCCTTAGGCTGTCAAGCAAGCGCTGCCCTTCAACCCTCCTGCTATGAATATATTCTGTATCTGAAACCACAGGCATCAGCCTGACTCCCCGGAAATTATTCTTGTATCCTGAAATTTTGAGTCCTTGTTGTCTGAAGGAACTGGCAGTCAAGACCACAAGGTGATTCCTGTGCCTAGATTTAGTTTGGTTTTCCATCTAATAGGTTTTTGTGCTGTTTGGAAGCAGAAGTAATTGGTGTATATGACAAGTGCTGCTATCACTGCTTGTTTTTCTGGCAGGATACCTGGCACATTATTTCCGCTCTCGAAATAGCCTATCCTTTCATTCCCCACTTCCCTTCTATTAGATATTTTCCACTCTTCACCCTGATGCCATCCCCTCTTCGCTCTATGGATCTTCTTCCAATTGAAATTCAGATTTTCACCCCTGAAGTCTTCATTTCTTCTTCTTCTTCCCTTGCTACGTTGTGAAGAGATTGCCAAGATGAGGCGTGGGGGTGAGTTGAGATGGGAGACTTTCATCCAAACCTCGGATCTGCTGGTGTATGGGCACTCATAGCAATTCTCCCTCAGCAGGGAAGAGCCTGGACTATATCTATCTCCACACTCTTTTTTTCTGTATTTGTATGAAGTTGTTTTGGTAGTTTGGATTTTACTTCTCTTGCTTAGAAGAAGAGCAGAGTTCAAAGTCCCCTTGGGTGTATCAGAGGTGTTTCAAATAAGCAGAAAATAAGCAAGCGTGGGAGCTCTGGAGAATGCAGCAGCCCAGCTGCCCAGCAAACACTGCAAAACAAGAGCCAATATGAAGAAATTGAGCTTTTGTTCAAGTACAGCAGCAGGGAGCACACAGGAATGGAAGTGAGTAACCTGGCCCTCAGTGATGATTTCCCTACGCATGCCAAAAGTTTCCAAATTAATGAACTTTGAGCAAACTGTGGTGGAGTCGGACACGTTACCAAATCTTCATAAAAATCAAATGCAGAGAAACCACCAGCTTGGGAAGCCCACAGGGGGATATTTCACTGCAGAAATGTTATTGTGCCATAGAGTTCCTCAAATTGCCCAAAGAACTATGATAGGCTTCAAAAGTCTCTAAGTACAAGCTGGTCTCCCAGATCAACATGGCGCAATTTGTATAGACTAACCTTTGCTACCTGGTCTAGTAATAATAGCAAAATGTAAGCCAAGCTTTTGGGAAGAAGAGAAGTAGTTAGTGAATTCATACTAGAAATGGCATCATGGACTAGCATCTTCTCGTTGATGAGAACAGACTGGCCCAGAGAGGCAGGCGAGCGGCTTGGCTGAGCTTGTCCTTTGGGCAGAGATGGTCTCAAAAGATGAGAATGCACACGAGATGTGCCCCTTGCTATGTTGGAAAATGCTTGATTTGGATGTCGTAGGTCTAAAATAGATAATTCTACGAAAACAGGCCCCCTTTTTCTTTTTCTTTTTCTTTTGTCTTTTTTTTCTTTCTTTTTTTTTTGTGTATAAAGAAAACCAAAGCTTTAATTAGCTTTAGAAGAAAACAAAAGGCCACAGCATATGTATTCTGGAAATGCACAAGGGAAATGAAATGCCTGTCGTGGAGAGAAATGAGAGAACCATTTGCCCTTAGTTACTACACTAAAAATTCGAAAAAGTCTTCATATGGATTTTTTTTTAATCTAACCTTGATAACATTAGATTTGAAGAACTGGATGAACTGCGCATCGAGCTAATGGTAATGATAATCCCCTAGATCAATACAGAAAAGATTTTGCTTATTTAGTGGAAATGTCTTAACTGGGACATTCAAGGAATAAAACAAAATTAACCATTTCTTCTCTGAATATGTTTTGAAAGGAACTTGTTTTTTCTGACTAAAATTTATGATTTGTGGGAGAAGGGATTTAATTTAACATCAAGTCTTTAGGCAGTTATCTCATCTGAGAGCAAAATCCAATTTTTGCACATCCGTCCTATAAATTCAGTTGGTATTTGCTGCATTTATTTGTATTTTTAGACTGATTCCTGTGGAATGAGGCTTTCTGTGCTTGTCCTTGTCTGTCACCCCCTATAAATTTTTAACTTATTGGGCAGCCTGCACCAAATTTAAAAGAGTGGAGGAGATTTCAAATGTGATTTAAACATCTACCAGTTTTACAAAAAAAACTGAAGAAGGAGACCCTCAATGATAGCAAACTTGGGAAAAGACTGGAGAATTTGCCTGTTTGGTGTCATGTTTGGCAGTAGCTAGTTTATAGGTCCAAATTAAGCCCTATTAATCACTTTTGCTCCGTGAGGTGACCTTTTGATGGAGAGGAGCACAGAAGCAAAGTACACGTGTCCCTGGGGAACCAGGCTTTGTGGCAGTTCTGCTCTTTGCTCTGGTGGTTTTTTGGCATTGCTTTGGCACGTTATTTTGAGTCTCAAAGCAAGCTCTGAACAAACTGGTGTGGAAAATAGCGGCCGTCTGGTGTGGACACCCGAAGTTCATCATGGGTTGCTGCCCACAAGCTGAGTGAGCAAGCCTGTGGCTATACTAGACTTTCTACTCAAACTCTCATTTTATAAGACAGTTCATTGTGCTGTTTTACTAGATTATATTTTTCCTTCTGTTTTTCAACATAAAGACTAGTTATTGTTGTGGGTAAGTGCTGGACAAAATTGTCCCCTTAAGCTTGATCAGCAGTGTCAGATGGTGAAGTATCTCTCTGAAGTGTGTCTTTAAGCACCTTCTATACCCTTTTCAAAAACTGAGTAAAACCCGTACAGAATCATAGTATAGTAGAATCGTTTAGGTCTGAAAAGACCTTTAAGATCATAAAATTCAACTCATAACCCAGCACTGCCAAGTCCACCACTAACCCATGGCCTTAAGTGCCACATCTACGTGTCTTTTAAATACCTCCAGGGATGGTTATTCCACCACTAAGCAGCCTGTTCCAAGGCTTGACAACCCTTTTGGTAAAGAAATTTTTCCTAATATCCAGTCCCCTGGCACAACTTGAGGCCTCATGTCCTATCACTTGTTACTTGGGTCTTCTGCTGGGTAGATAGCATTGCTCCCTGGTTGAGCTGGCAGAACTTCAACACCCTTCCTGCATGCCCTTCCACATGGGCTGCTGCACCACGCCTTTGCTGATGCACCATGCCCAGTTTGCCTTGCCCTCTGAGCTCCTGCTCACTAGTGCTGCCCAGGGGCTTCTTTTATAGGTCTGGGGCCTTGGCCACCATTGCTCCTGGCCCTGCCCAGGTCTCATCAGCCACTGTGGCACAATCTGTGGGCTCCTGCTGGGTCTCTCCACTCCCCTCAGGTTCCCCCCATTCAGGAAACCTCTCTGTGTACCACGCTGGAGTGCTCATCTGCCAATTGTGCCAGTACTGGAATGGTAAAGGCTGAATTAGTTGGCTTTGCTTCCTGATGGTCCTTTGTGCTAGAAAAAAGATAGTGCGCTCAAGTTCTTTGGGGAAAGGGGGGGCTTCATCCTTTACAAACCAGTGCAAGATGACTGACCATGCTTCAAAGAGCCCAGCATCAGAAAGATAGTTTCTTAGCAGGAAGGTGAGATGAACAAATGGTTTGTTGTGATGGACATCGAGTATGGAATAACAAAGGATACCTGCAGTTCTTAGCCAAGACAGTTCAATTTTATTCTTTGCTAAATGAGGTCTTAAAAAAACAAACTCCAAAAACTTCATCAGTTGTTTTGAATTTTGGGAACCAAATTCAAGCTTCTACTGAAATGGCAGTAAGCTGTACTGGGCTGGTGATGTATATTAATTTCTTGGCTGGTGTAATGAGGCTTATAGTTGTCACGCAGGGTCACTCTGGGCATGGGAAATTGTGCCAGTCGGAAGTGATAACTTGCATTCTGTCCTGCCCAGGTGGAATTGCAAAGATTTGGCTGCACCAGCCCAGCCTGTCGCCAAGAGCTCATCATGCATGCAGAAACTTGAAAGATCAGATGGTGCCTTATGTGAATGGCAGGGGAGCAGAGATTCGTCGGGAACAGATATAGTTCGTATGTCAGCATATTTTGTTTCCATTCTTCATTCTCGACTTCGTAATTCAAATCCATTGATATGTATCGTGCCATCTTCTGCGTATTTCTTTAGCTTATTTGACTGCAGTTTGAACTTCATTGGTATTGCAGTCCTTTCACCGCTGTGCTCTTGACACGAGCTGAGGATGCATCATTTAGCATGATCCTGTGTTTTGCTTTGTTCGGTGAAATGACGACAGTAGGATGATGTATGTTGTGCTAAATATATCCACAGAGTTTAAAAATGGCATTTGGTTGGACATATGGGGCAGTGGTGTACGACATCAAAAGTCATGCTTGAAGAGATTGTGCTTCTTCATAGAAATTGTACATTTCTGTCAGTTCTCTAGGTGCATTATAGACTGGGATATTTTTGCTGCTGATGTGATCTTCGCAATGTTTCTTTGACCTGCACTGTCATGGGTGGTAAAAAGATGTTCCAACCCATATATCTAATACTGAAGGACATTAATATAATTAACAGGAGATATTTTTAAACTAGAAGTAGTTTTAACAACAAATCAGAGTGTTTTCTGAATACCTGTTTAAGAACCTGGTCAGCTCTTACTTGAAGGACCACAAATCCAGGCTCTGATTTTTAGAGGTATTTTATTTTTCTTTCCTGATTGGCCCTGTGACTTTGCGCTGTCATTGAGAGGCTTCTGTGCTGGAATCACTGGTCTAGTTAGATGCAGTGCAATATGCTTTAGGCTAGTAGAATTTTTCCATAACTCAGTTTAACATAAAAAAGTAAAGAATTGCTCTTGTCACTTTTTCTAGCGGAATAAAAAGAGTAACTGTTACTTCAAAGGCATCCTACATTATTGATGGCTAATCACAAACAGCTATTTAGAATTTTAAAATAAATTGATAAGAAAAAACCCTGTAAAACCGTCTGCCTGCGGAATCCAGACTGATGCTTTTGAGAAGATGCTTCATACGTCTTCTCATGGGCTGCACACAACCGGTACCTCGCTGTTCAGCGGTTCAGCTGCTGCTGAATCAAACGCATGTGGGTTTTTAATACAGTTTTAGTATGTGATTATGAGTGATTTGCTTATTGACTGGTGTAGCAGAACATTAAATGCAGTCTGGAGGTGCAGGGTCATTCCTCATGTACTTCTGTACGGCTCAGCCACACTGGGATATGACCAATTGTCAGCATGTGCAAAGTTATTTGGCCTTTATTTTTAGCTACTGGACAGTGATGAAAAGATGGGAAAGAAAATATTATTTCTTGCGCAACCCAAAATCCTTCACCTCGTAGTGGCTAAGGAGAAAGCATATTATCACTGGGAAAATAACGTGCCATACTTGTAGCCTGGAGAAGAGAAGGCTAAAGAGACACCTTATTGTGGCCTTCCAGTATCTGAAGGGGGCCTACAAGAAAGCTGGGGAGGGACTTTGTACAAAGGCCTGTGGTGATAGGACAAGGGGTAATGGGTTCAAACTGGAAGAGGGGAGATTTAGATTGGAAATTAGAAGGAAATTCTCTACCCTAGGGTGGTGAGACACAGGTTGCCCAAGGAGTTGTGGATGCTCCATCCCTGGAGGTGTCCAAGGCCAGGTTGGATGGGTCTTTGAGTAACTTGGTCTAGTGGGAATTGTCCATGCCAAGGCAGGGGGGTGGAACTAGATCATCTTTGAGGTCTCTTCCAACCCAAACCATTCTATGATTCTATGAATTGCAAGGGCATTGAGCTGCAGACAAGCACTCCCATGCTCCTAGCTGGGGAGGACAAAAGACATGGTGAAAATAAGGAAATGAGGAAAAAAAAAATGGCTGCCTTTCATTCTCAACAAGAGTCTTGCTTTCCCAGCCTGGTTTTACTTTCAATAGCAGATTATGGGATATATTCTGGTTGGCTGGTTTATTGTAGCTGGTATGATGAGTTCATCTTAAGACGAAACAATTGCAGTAATGGGCAGGAAGTAAAGTAAGCTGTTCTGGGATTGGCAACTCTCATTAATGTGATGGAAGCTCCAAAGCTCAGCAAAGAGGAGGCATCTGGTGACTGGTGAGTGAGATCTAGGGGGGCTAATACTGCTGTATTTTCACCTGAAGACACGTCCATTAAAAAGATGCCTATGCCCAGCTGATTGCCCCAAATAACAGGCTGAAGTTTCTCACCTGTTCCTCCGTCCTTCCTCTTCCTCTGTGGTGGCACTCATGTTCTAAGTACTTGTCCATTTTAAATTTCTGCCTCTTGAAGCCGGACGAGGGCTTTTGCTATCGTACGTGGCAGAGTTTTAATTCCTGTGTAGAGAACAGGTCAAAGCTTTATTTTAGTTGCTTTGTCTTTTATTCCCATAGAAAGGGAAGAGCGCAAACACCGTCAGGTGTATCCATTTCTGACAACAGATTGGAACGACGATCTGGTGATGAATTGAGAAATCATTTAAGTCAAACTAAGATCTGATGGATTTTCCTGTGATTTGCTATGCTTAGGGGCTGGGGGAAGAGGAAGCAGGAAAGCATTAGCATATGGACTACACTTAATTTGTGTGTGCTTAAAAATGGGGAAAAAAGTTCTCTGTCAGCCTTTTTGTGGGAAGTTAGAGAAGCCCCTGGCATGTTAAACAAGCTGTGAAGATTACATAGTAATGAATAATACATGTGTACCAGTGGAGAGATCTCACTGCTGATTATTTAAGTGGCTATTTTTGTGGCCAAACTACTTGTGAAACATCCAGAGAATTTCTTACAATTAGCAGAAGTGATAAAGAGAGGGGCTCTTAATGCACCTGGTGCCTCCATGTTTGCTCCCAGCTGGGCTTGATGCCTCCTATCAGGAACAAGGTCTTCACTGAAAGAGTGATTAGCCACTGGAACAGGCTGCCCAAGGAGGTGGTGGAGTCACCATCCCTGGAGGCGTTCAGAAAACGGGTAGATGTGGCATGTCGAGACATGGTCTAGGGGTCAGGGAGATGCTGGACAAAGGTTGGACTAGATGATCCTAGAGGTCTTTTCCAACCTGAATGATTCTGTGATTCCTCTGAAGCTTGCCTGGGTCTGTGGTGTCCATGCAACAGCAACTCATCTGCCCAGGTGTCCTTTGCACTTCCCAGTTCAGGTGTGTGACTTCAGCTAAGGCTGAAATTAGATGATGAGAGGGAAATACAGTAACAAGGATTTCTCTGTGGATCCAGCTATAGTTGCCTTCCAATACTACATTAAATAACAGGCCAGCCCCTGGCCAGTGTCTTGCTCTTTCATTTATTTGGACTTCTGTTAATATTAAATGTGCACACTTAAATAATCACTTGAAATCAGTTGTTTTAATATTTTGTGGGTACAGTTTTATTGTATTTTCCTTGCGGTGCCTCATTTTTGACTCGTGCAACTCTTAAGGCAGAAAATATGTCTGTATTTATGAATTTGTCATTACTGGACATTATTGACAGAAGCTGTGGGTGCGGTAGCTGGACAGTCTGAATTCTTCTCTTCATGAGCATGAGCAGTACAGGGCATACTGCTTCCATGCAGCAGTGCTAGCATCCCCCAAATACAGTTCGAGGGGAGTAACATCAGCTTGTTTCACACGTGCGTTTTGCTCTTGGTCTTTGTGTAGTTACCATTGTGTGGTTTTTCACCCAGGGACTTTTAAAAGAGCTTTCATTCTGAGGGCTGTGACTACACTACTACCAAAGATCTTGACCCTTCTCAGGTACCTTTACTCAGATAAAAAAATATATCTCAGATATATTTATCCCATGTTGGCTCATGGCGATGAGGTGAATTCAGTGTGTTGCCCAAGTGTCAGATGCAGGATGTGAAGCACATGACACAATTCAGGTTGTTGGAGAGATTCATGGTAGGGTCCTTGTTGTAAATGCTGTTATTTGAACACCTTGGTACTCTTTGTAGCCTTCTGATATCGTAGGAACTGAAATCACTGAAGTGAACTTCCCCACTCATGTATTTGACCGTATGAAACATTTTACACATGGATTCTAGTTCATCACCTGATCAGGTAACAAGAGCTTTAGCTTCACTTTTAAAGATCTAAGCAGTTGTCGCCTCTCAAGTCAAGCTCTACATCTTCTGCTTTGCTGTCATCCTGTCTCATTTTTTCAGCTAATTGCTTCCTTTATTCCTCTTATGTGGCCTCTAATATATATCACAGCACTGTTTGGCTCACGTTTTAATTAATTTAGGTTCCTCATCAGGACTGGTTTGCTTAAATCAAGAGCAGAAGGGTTCTTTTGCTTTCCAAAACCTCTATCAACAAGAATGTGACTCCATGCAAATCCTATACCAAACCTTATTTCCTTGCACCTCACTTCAGTTTGTGTGCCCTGTCCCTCACCTCTTGTATTTCTGTTTTCCTTTTGGTTCCATAGAGCTTCAGAGGTTTTTGAAGCTCATTTATAAAAACGCTTCATCCTCAGAGTGTTTGCGTCAGATATTTTCTTGTTGCAGCAGCAGGAGACTTAATCTGGTAGGTTGTTTTTAGTTAAATGGTAATCTTATTGCTAGGAATTAAGTCTAAAATACACTGCATGTGATTTTTCTCCTGCACTTTACAATAATGATCCCAAATTCTTTCTAAAATGGTATCCTGAAAATATGACAGTGACCAGGAGCTGGAAATACAGTTCTTGACGGAGATACGGTATTTTGGTGCTTATTTTCTCTGTTCATCATTGCGTATTATTCATAGCAGAATAAATGCTTCCTTGGTTTGCCGTATTTCCTACCATCTTCTTCGATTTCCACTTCTTCCTCTTCCACACATCAAAAGCAATGCACAAATAAACGCAGCTTATAAATAGAATGCAGTGGAGATAATCAGTGGGACTAGCGGAAGAGTTTTCAGCGTTCTTGTGACTCGGTTCATTGGTGACTACTAGATTTTAGCTCAAGAAAAATAATTTTAATGAGCATCTTTGCAATCTCTGCTCATTGCTGCCTGCCCCAGGAAATGCGTTAATACTTTAGAGCTTTCATGTGCTCATCTGTCTCTTCCTTTTGGGGGAAATAATGGAATTCACCCTGTAATTTCATTGAGCAGATATATTGCTTTTCTGTCGTGTTTAGGTTGCATGAAAGAATTGAGGAAGGAAAAAGCTGTGCAGCTTTGTCAAGAGCAGAGATTGTTAAAGGCACAAATATTCTTAGAATTATATCATAATAGTTTATTTAAAAGAATATGTCCATTATAATGGAACCATGACGCTATTAGATATTGATTTTTGTTTTGTGCGCTTGCAAATTATTGAGAGTAGCAAGTTTGTGGTTTGGTTGGTTTTTTTCTTACCCTTTGTCTTTTGGAGTATGCTAAACAGGAGGGTCATAAGTAGAAAATCATTTTCAGAAGTGTACTGTAGAGAGATGGAGACATCGCAATTAGCTCAATCTGCACACAGGTTTAAATGTGCATGAACAAAAGGGGGAATTTAAATCAAGTCTTCAGATAAGATTTAGGCGTGAACGTAGGAAAAAAAATAAACTTTTGGGGAACAAAAACAAGAGAGCCAAAGGACTTGTCGAGTTAATCGCCTCTTTGGTTTTACCAATTGCATTGTCTTCCTGACCTTCCAGATTACATGTCTATATGTGTTCAGAGCAGCCTTTCATGTAAGGCTGGAAGAAGTATTTTCTGTGGATATTGCTTTTTATATTAATTTTGGGTATTTGTGAAAATGTTTGCATGTTCATATAATTGAAGCTTCCATAGAGTTGTAGACATTTTGGTAGACCTATGGTGGTCATCTCATCCCATCTCCCATTCAGAAAGAGGCTATTGCCAACGGTAGATAGGTCAGATACCACTTGTCTAGCGGGATGTTAAAAGTCTTCTCAGAGTTCCTATACCTTGATCTCCATCCTTCCAAATACCAACCTCTCTGATCCTTTCAAAGAGTTATTATATTATCTGTTCTCCAGCTGCCAACCACTGGTTGCTGAGTTTAATGACATCCTGTATGAGGCCAGTTACGTCATTTGAACTTGAGCATTTCAGCTCGTGGAGGGCAATACAGGATGTACCGGGCATAAAGTAATAAACGTCAAATGTCTCTACAGCCCAGACTGAAGCACCAGCAAGGAACTGATAGAGCTGAGAGAGAACCAGATCATTTGAAGAAACAAGTCAGGTCCTATGCTACAAGGAACCTGAAAAAGTGAATCCAAAGCTCATCCTTGGAAAAGATTCCTTGGCTCCCATCTCATTAGAAAGTCTGATACATTGGGCAGAGCCATGCGTTACCATGAAGCCAGTTCAAATTTTTTTCACACAAAACTTTACTTCCTGTTGACCCAAGGTAGCTCTCTAGCCAAGTTGTTCTCATTGTGTGTAGCTATCCAGACTTCATCTTCCAAGAAAAAATTGTTCATCCCTATAATAAGACCTGGATGGCAGCAATCAGTGGCCGGTTTTAGAGTCTACCATAACAGAATAAAGGTTACACAGAATCATAGAATTGTAGAAGATCTCAAGTTGGAAGGGCTTCATGAGGCTCATCAAGTCAAACTCCCTGCTCCTCACAAAACTACCTAAAACTAAGCCACACCACCAAAAGCATTGTCCAGATGCTCCTTAAACTCTGACAGGCTTGGTGCCGTGACCTCTTCCATGTACCACTCTAGTCATCAGCTGGGTAAGGATAGGGAAGAAAGTTATCTGGCCTCGCACCCCTGAGAGCAGAGTGTAATGGCTTCAAGAGGAGATGCAGCAAAGTTGTGTATGGGCTGTTTGAGAATTGGTGGTTGAAGCAGTTATTTTCAAGGAGCAGTATTTTTAAGGACTCTGTGGCTATCTGACAGCGGGGTTATACTTAGGAGACAGCAGCTGGTTTTTGTCAGGGTAACGTCCTCCCGGATTACTGGAAAATGCTGGTTTGTATTAGATGAACTTTCCTTGGCTGTTGGTGGCTCGCACTTACTTGCACTTACCCGGAAAGGGAGGAAAACTTGTCACTTTTAGTTGTGGCAAGCTGTGAGCGTCCTTTTGACTTGGAAGAAGTAGACTCTGCGAGCTGAATCCTGCCGAGTGTTTAGTGCTGCCTCCCCCCTTCCCGGTTAACCGGGGGCTGATTGGGACACTTGTAGGTCATAGCTATGGTCTTCTGAAAGCTAGCCACAGGTTGCGTTTAGGGAAATCAATTTTCCCCTAGCAATAGGTAAGAAAGTGAAATACCCCTTGCAAAAACTCTCTGTGATCTGTAATCATTCTGCTTGGCTGCGCTCCTGCTTTTGCTGGGCTGGAAGTAGGAGAGCAGCACTTGAGATTTTAATTTTGTGCTATCAGGAGAGTGCAGTCTGAACTGACTTGACCAAAATGAAAAATTATGATGGATTTGCAAGCACTGGACAGATACTGAGAAGAAGCAATTGTTAACATTTCCAGATTATTTTATATTTAGAATCTGACTAAGATAAATCCAGGATGAAGGATTATGACAAACCTTTCAGATGGAACATTGCAACAGTCGTTTCTGAAGAGATAAAGAAATCGTATTCCTGATAAGGTTTGCATGAGGACCCCACGAATCCTTGCGCTGTTGCAAATAAAAGCTCAGTTTATAAGGAAAAATGGTAATATAAAAAACACTCCCTTATATCATAAACCTTAGAGAGCAAAACATTTTCATAGCCATTCATAGCCATAATGTGTTCAAAGCCTTACATGTGCTATTTGTAAAAGTTGTCTTGAAGCTGGAGAAGAGTAATCTGTGCAGCTCCTGACCGTGCCTGACAGACGTCAGAGTTGTCCACTGACTTCATTTCTCCACGTCTATATTTTTGATGTTTTCATTTCCTTTAAGGTAAATTGTAAGTCTGAATTTCCTAACTTTCTAATATTTGGAGTTTCTTTGCTTTATCACTACAGACTTTTAAAATTACTGAAGTTACCATAATGTCCCTGCCGTCTTCACTTCATCTTAGCTTTTATTTGCAAGCGTGTAGCGTATTGCAGAGCATCCTTGTGGGACTATAAAGTTCAACTTTTAGCAAACACTGTAAGCTTTTGTTTGTAAACATCTCACCGAAACAACACTAAGAGTGAAAAATTTGAGTACCACTTGAACTTTCACTGGAGTATTATGAAAAATGGTTGAGACTAGAGAAAATAATAGGTATTGACAACTACCTCGTTGTCAGATTTTTCCAAGAAGATCTCCTTGCTTCGCATCCTTTTCAAGGGAAGAACAAAAGCGTCTTTTCTTGTCCCTAGTCCGTATCATTTAATCTTTGCTTGTTTTGTACCAGCTTGTAGAGTATCAGTTAGAGTTCAATAGCTTTTGTCTAGAGCCCATTATCTGTAATGAATGTATGCACCAAGCTGAATATGTTTATTTGTAACTTGATAATTAAACTGCTGCAGACACTTATTCTGGGAGAAGGGAGGAGGGGAGACAGACAGCCTGTTAGCCAACAAACACTGCTCTGGCCTAAAATGGGAAAACCAGCATGTGCTTGAAGGTGATCAAAGTTCACCTCCCAGCATTTACAACCACTGCTTAAATCTCACTGGGGTCATATTTGCTTGTTTATTAATTTTCCTGTCTCCAAACTAAGTGGGCACTGAAGAAAAGGAGCTTCATCGTTCTTTTCATGGATTGTGTTGGCCCAGATGTTACTTAAGACCAGTGTCTTAAGGTTGTTTTAGAATGATGCTGCCAAGGTTTTACCACCATTACTCCTCATTTTGATATACCCTGCGGGTTATGAAGAGGTGATTTCACTAGTTCTTAGGTAAAATGAGTAGGACATGTGAGAGCACCTTTCTGTTGTTACAGCTGATACTAAAGAATGTGAAGCATCTTTAAAAAAAAATAAATACTAAGAACAAATTTGATGGGAATATATTACATTTTGGTATTTCTTGGTGATGAAAATGAGAGCCTCCTGACGTCTGGTAGCCATGGTTGCTAACATTTCAGGAAGCGCAAAAGCAGAGATGAATGCAAAAGTCTTTCTTTTCAGTTCCTGATTCCTTTCCTATAAGATTTTGAATAGATCAGACATATAGTGCCACCTTAATTTTTACTAAATATATCTTAGTTTGTTAATGATTTCTCAGGCAGTCCTGAGATGACATTGTAGAACATAGCTGCTTTGTTTTTGCTCTAGTTAGCCTTATGCATTTTTTAAAGTAGAGAGCGTTTGGTTGAATTTTTATTTTCTGTCAAGCGTAAAAGCTGGTACTACATTGTGTCCCATTAATCATGTTTTAAAAATAAGTCCAGATCCTGGGAGGAAAATCATTACATTCCCTGATTGACTCTCTAGGTAACAAAATAGGAAAAAAAAATACTGCCTCAGGGAGAGCTACAGTGCTGCAAGGTCCTGATCACTGGCTGTATTCTTGCAAGGTTCTGAAGGGCATGTTTAATGTCTATGCCTAAGTTGTCCTTCTGAAGCCAGCGAGACCAGAGGTTTTATGAACCTGAAAGGAAAAAGATGACGCAACTCTTCAGAGGAGTGTGGTGTGTGACAGATGGATCTTGCTGAGTTTGAAGACATCCTTATACTCAGATATGCAGGATACGTGAGAGAATAATCCAAGGAATACTCTTCTGTCACTTGGTTAAAGATCTTGATAACCCACTAATTGAGGTTGGTTGAATGTATCGAGTTTGCTTTACCAAGCAGCCAACCTTAGTAGTATCCTGGTAAATAGTAAAATAGAGCTGTAAATAGTAAAATATAGCTGAACAGCATCTGTGTGCAGAACATCTCAAAAAAGGACAGTTTGGAGTGCTTTAATTGTCCTGAGTATAGTGATGGTGATGGTAGGGTTGAGTGTCTATGGGTAAGAATCAGGGGGAAGGCCAACAAGGCAGATACCATGGTGGGAGCCTGTTACAGTCTGCCCAGCCAGGATCAAGAAGCTTCTATAAGCAGCTAGAAGTCTCACAGTCACTACCACTTGTTTTCATGGGAGACTTCCACTTAACCAGATATCTGCTGGAAATAAGATGCAGCAGAGAGGAACAGTCTAGGAGGTCCCTGGAGCATGTGGAAGGTAACTTCCTGACACAACTCATGACAGAACCACTAGGGAATGCTCCCTGCTAGAGCTGTTGTTCATGAACAGAGGAAGACTTGTGAAGGTTGGAGGCTGTCTTGGGCATAGTGATCATGAAATCATCATAGAGTTTTCAGTTCTTGGGGAAGTAAGGAGTGGGGTCAGTAGAACTGCTGCCTTGGACTTCTGGAGGGCAGACTTTGACCTGTTTAGGAGACTAGTTGACAGAGTCCCATGGCAGACAGTCTTGAAGGGCAAAGGAGTTTGGGACAGCTGGACATTCCTCAAGAGGGAAATCTTTAAGCCACAAGAGCAGGCCTTCCTGGTGGGGAAGAAGACTGGCCTGACTGAACAAAGAGCCTTTGGCTGGAACTCAGCAAGAAAAGGAAAGCTTATGGCCTATGGAAGAAGGGACAGGCAACTCAGGAAGACTACAAACCTTCCATGAGGCTATGCAAGGAGAAAATTAGAAGGACCACACCCCAACAAGAACTTAATTTGACTACCGCTGTAAAAGACAGTATGAAATGTTTCCATAAATACATTAACAAATAAAAGGAGGACTAAGGAGAATCTCTGTTGGATGCAGGGGGAAATATCTTAGAGATCTAAAGGTCTCTTCCAACCAAAATGATTCTATGATTCTATGGTTTCATTTCAGCCTGAACTCCTGGCAGTATTTCTCATTAGCCAGGTAAAAACTAGTTTATGATCTGTACTGTGATTGTCCATGACTTTATTTCATGGGAGTAGAACAAGGCAAGAAATTGTGAAGAAATGGATGTTGTGAAAGTGAGCAATGTTTGTAGAGCACGTGGAAGAAATTGGTAGAATTCTTTGCCTACCTAGAGTTTTTGATGTGTGCATGTATAAATATGCACGTACACAAAGATAACACCGCATTTTGTACTCTAAGGCAGGGTTCATTACCTAAATTCGGTTTGTGTCTGCTTGGTTTGGGGAAGTTTGAGATGTTGGGTACAGGCAAAGTTTAGTGAGCTTTGTCATCTTCTGGGTGCTGCAGCTATCTGCGATCGTGGCTTTGGGCCTCTAAGTTTTAGTGACAGGATGGCTTTCTGCTTGTTTTCTTTATTAACTGCTGTTTGGGGATGTTATCTTTGTGNTGGTTGTGGCTTTGGGCCTCTAAGTACTGTTTGGGGATGTTATCTTTGTGTCTTGATATAGGATCAGAGCTCAGGGAGGATTGTTCTGAATCGTACCAGCTTGTCTTGGTACTTATTTTAGGTTTTGAGAAAAAAATGTACCCAAAAGCCATTCTCAATTAGCACATCTTTCTGGACATAAATGCAAAGAGCAGTTGTATGAAGCTGCAGACGGATTTGTGGTTTAATTTCTTCACCTTTTTCTGACACTGTTATTAGAGACACTCCCCCCCCCCAAAAAAAAAAAGAAAAAAAATAGGCATTACTGTTACATTTTTGCATTTAGAATCCTGTAGGAGGATTGTTATATTCTGGAATAGAGTGGAATATAAGGGAGAAATAAATAGCTCCCTGTAAATTCACTTTCTTTCCTTGAAGCTGTGTGAGTCGAGTCTCTGCCTGGCGTTGTGTCTGAAAGACCGTTAAAATCATCCATTTGATATGATAGTCTGAAAGCTTTTTTAATTCGGAAAGGTTCCCTTAATGCAGAAAAACGAGCTTAATATATAAAATGATTAAAACTTCTGAATTCACAGAATCTTTGAGCATGGCAGAATTTTTCCTGGCGTGACCATTGCATCATACTGCTATAAATTATTCAAGTACCTAGGAAGTTGTTTTCTCCGCAGGGATTTACCACCCTCACTTCATCCTGTAATGTACTTGCTTCCTTTCCATAGAATAATTTCAGTTAGAGTGAGGAGGATCTCTGGAGGTCATCTCATCCAGCCTCTGCCTGTACAAGTTCACCAATCTTCATATATATTCATATATAATGAAAGTAGTGTGCCAGTTTGAAAAATACAGATACAAAAATCTCTGTTTTCTTACTTCTGGATGTTGTTTGTGCTAATCTTTTGTAGAATGTATCAGTGAAATACTTTTCAGCAGGTGTCTGTGTATCTTACGGCTTTCTTCTAGGGTGTAATGTTCCCCATGTGTTAAAATAGTTCTGAAGGTTACTTTTCTGTTCATTTCAGCATAACCTGAAAGTCTGTGGTTTTGCTTTTTAGTATTCTTTTGTGCTTGGAAGTGGGCAACGGTTAGGATTTATTTGTGGGTGGGAGGATCTTAGGAGTTAGCCCGAGGTGGATTTATTTTGCCTGTTTGAATGCAGTGAAAATAATTCACTGAGGGATTGCTGAATGCTTAAAAAAAAAAAAAAAAAGAATATTTAAATCCTTTGACTATTTTCTCTCTTTTCAGAAGGATACTGTCTTAGAGACAAAGATAAAATGACAGTTTTTAAAAGCATCCTACGCAAACATGGCAGCATCTCGGCTGAGAGGCAGCAGTGGAAATGCGTGTGAAGAGCTCTATTGTTTCTCTGGATATACGTGTGTACGCCTATGTGTGTGTATAGTTGAAGTTGTCTAATTCACATCTCCTCCTCCCCAGTCTGGTTTCTTGTCCTATGCCTTACATTTATTATTTATCACATACCATTATTTAAGTGCCAACATATACTGTAAATTATATATGGTGCTCTCTGTTGTGGGAGCATATCAGTGGAGCAACCACGTTTAACATCATCTCTTCTCTTAGATTGTAAAAATCTAAGTGTGTTCCTGAGAAGCACTGTCTGTTTACCACGTTTTCTTTTTTTTATTTTTTTGGAGATTTTATGATTAGGGAGACTTCCTCTGTGCTCCTTTCCATTTGGGAAGGACGCAGAGCATGACAAAAGCCATGACCTTTCAAGCTGGGACCTCCCTGACAAATGTGCGTGATAGGCAAAGAAATTGAGTGAGGTGGTTTCTAAATTAGATGCTTTGAGTCCATGAGTCAGCAAAGTCAAATAATCAGACAAAATGCTTGACCAGTTGTCTTCATAGGCATCTCACCACCAAATATTTGTACAAAACCTGTTTTTTTTTTAAATTATTGTTTTTTCCTTCTCCCCAGACATATGCTGTAGTTTTGTATTCTTACTAACAGGGCTCATACCGGTTGATAAAAATTTACCCACTCCCTGCAGAGCTCTAAGCAATTGAAACAGGGTTTCTTGCCACGTCTGCCTTTTGTTAAAGTCCCAGGTAGATGCTAGCTCTTCACAAACAAACTCTGGTAGCAAATGAGCCAGGTTTTAGTTTTCATAATTATACTGAATGATAATGAGAGTCAGACCTATCTGATGATGCCTGGTTGGGCAATTTTGATTTCCACAGTGAATGCTGGTGATAAATCCATCCTCCACCTGTGCCCACCTCCCCCCCTCCGACCCAGCCCAACAACAAATTTAGACCCTATTTGGGCCATTTTGATCATAAATTATGCACAAGACATTTTGTGTCTCTTGCTGTGGATTATGGGGAGTGAGCAGAACAAAGTGCTCTGTTTTGTTCTGAGTGTTTGAATGGATATTGCAGGCTGGGATGAGGCTGAACAAGTGGGAGAGAAGAGGACAAGAGAGCATGGCCTGAAGCTGTGCCAGGGGAGGTTTAGGTTGGATATTAGGAAGCACTTCCTTATGGAAAGGGTGATTAGACCCTGGAATGGACTGCTCAGGGAGGTGGTGGAGTCGCCATCCCTGGAGGTGTTTAAGGAAAGATTGGATGTAGCACTTAGTGACATGGTCTGCCTGATGTCGTGGTGTTGGGTCATAGGCTGGACTTGATGATCTTGGAGGTCTATTCCAGCCTCACTAATTCTGTGATTCTGTGAAGAGCAAATTCCATATCCTCTTAGCAAAGCTGGGGTTCCCCCTGAACTTCTGACAAACCACTAATGTGCTCCCTGTCTGGCTAAGTTTGGATGGCTGTGTGAGTTTGTACATGTCAGAGCTTACAGTACATTTTCCACTTTTGCTCCCTTTTGGAGCAACTGTCTAGATTTCTTTTCTTGCTTGAAATGCAAATGTTAAGATGTATTTGTTGCCAACTGACAGAAAGTAAGAGAAATTATTTTAGGAGAAAGAAATCAAGCAAGCAAGCATAGCCATTCATTGTTTAAATGATGGTCTTTCATGGCCGTTTTGTCTTGCAATAACCCTCTGGTTTTGTAAGTTGTGCAGCACTGGTTTCCAGTAGCTACAACTCTTTGTCACACTCTCAAAACCCTTTGTGATACATGCATTGCTATCTCGGTAATGGAAAGGTGGGAGCATTATTAATCAGCAGTACATTCCAGTAAGGGTAATGAATCAGTATTTTGCTTCGGTGAATGCACATTGGTATCCAAGCAATTTGGCAACCCTTTAGATTTGACCAAAGAAAATAACTAGAAGAGCATTTTTTTTTCTGTCCCCAGCTTCAGTTTCTTGGAGTCATCTTTCCCGTCCTGCCCTTCCACCCAGAAATGTGGAATTGAGAGATTATTCCCCACCAGCACAAAGAATTTCACTTGTTGGTGCTGG
This sequence comes from Eurystomus gularis, assembly GCA_013400335.1. Taxonomy (NCBI): domain Eukaryota; kingdom Metazoa; phylum Chordata; class Aves; order Coraciiformes; family Coraciidae; genus Eurystomus; species Eurystomus gularis. The sequence continues at coordinate 41,585 of VZZY01016216.1, forward strand.
CTGTTTCATTAGGATGACTGTAGAAGATGGACATTCTCGGTGAGGATCAGTCCCTGAGCTGAAGCCATGGGATGTGCCAATTTCTGAGGCTGCCAGGGTGTTTCAGGAGATGAGTTAGAAAGTGGCCATGTTGTACATGCAGTATTTTTTCTTTGCCATCTGCCTGAAAGAAATACCTTTAAGTAGATTCAAATCAGGAAAGAAATTGCAGATACCGTTTCCAAATGCCCCATTTTGTGCAGAATCAGTTGCTTTAAAGATACGGTCATTTAAAACTTCTCTATTAGAAACGTTTGGCTTTTTTCCCTCCTTTTTATTACCCTACCAATATTTTATGGGTATCTTTAACATAAAAACAGAAGATTCTTTGAAGTTAGGTCTAGTCTTTCGTTAGGAGACTATCAAAGAGCAGGGGATATACAGAAAACATGTTGGTTCTCCCCAAGCTACTTGTATTAGAAAAGAGTTAGTGCCCAGACATCGTTACAACGCACCTGCATGCATCCTGCTAAAGACTGCTTCTGCTGGAGTTGTGAGGCAAAATACCTGACTTTCAAAGCCACTTTTAGATAACAAAATGTTAGGAGTCCAGTCATCTTCTCAGATGAACTTCTGCTGTACCCAGAGAGGACTTTTATTTTGTTGGTATCTAAGCAGTTTGGTGATCTCTGTGATTTTTTGCCATGGTCTTTTGGCTTACAACAAGTTGTCATGTGTGTTACTAGTGAACTCTCTCCAACAGTAACCTCTGTATTTGTTATGATATGGATGAGCCCTACAAAAGCTCTCATAAACACTTTCGGCGGGAGAGTAAAAGGGCTCCAGGCAGGGACTTCTTTAGAAGATGTCTTGTATTTCTCGCACGCTAGTTTCCACACTTTCCGTTCAGGAGTGGTTCACTGGAATTAACTTTATTTTATATCTGACGTGAACAACAAATTTCACTGGTTCTTATTTCTTTAAGTAGACATCTATTTTGACCCGTGGGCAGGGACACTATGTCAGGTTGCTCAAAGCCCCATCCAACCTGGTGTTGAACACTTCTGGGGATGGGGCATTCACGACCTCTCTGGACCACCTATTCCAGTGTCTCACCACCTTCACAGTGAAGAACTTCCTTCTTGTATCTAATCTAAATCTACCCTCTTTAAGTTTAAAGCTATTACCCTTTGTCTATCACTACATGCCCTTGTAGAAAGCCTCTCTCCAGCTTTCTTGGGCTATCATATACATTTAGTAGAACTTGATTCAACTGTTGAAGAGGAGAAATTGAAGCTATTGCTCTCTTGGACCTTCCTGGACTCTGGGCACAGGAGCTGCCTCCTCCTGATGTGTAACACTGGAGCAGTGCTGGAGTATTTTCCCATGGAAAGTGATAATAAATAGCATTTGTACTGCACATTCAGGTCTTGAACAAAGCAACGCTTTATATTAGCTTCAAGAAATATTGTTCTAATAAAATTCAGCTACCGTGTTTGTTATATTTCATAATCGTGCCACGCAGAAGTGTAATTAAAAAAGTAAACACACTGAAGAAGAGAAGGAGATGGCCGATACGCAGAGCCCCTGCTGTAACTGTTTGTGCCCAGCACCTCAAATCACAGCTGTGTCAGTAGTGGGACCTCGAGGTATGATCACCATTCAAAAAAAAAATAATAATCTTTGTCAGTCAGTATCTCAGTCTTACTAAATCAATGTTTCGGGACTCCACAACAAAAACCTATTGTTGTCTGCGGACAAGTGAGCTGCATTTTAGACCTAAAAAGGGAAATTAAATTCATGAATTAGTGGTGATATCCAATTTTTATGTTGTCTTTTTTTGTTATTGTTGTTGTCCTGATATTAAGATTGTGTTATTAGCATCTTACACGGTTGCATCAGCAAACACCTGGTGTTGCGGCTTAACGAAGTGAATATTTAATGTTGCACAACAACATGTGACTAAGGAAGGCAATGAAAAAAAATTAGCCCATTATTGGCAAAGATTATACAGACAAAGTACATTTCCTTCATGCAGCGGGAAGGAAAAACGCCAGCAAGGATGATGAAGGCTTTCTTAATAAGATTTCTGTTTTCAAATATTCCACTTCAGACCTCTTAATAAAATGAATGCATTAGATGCACGGCGCTAAGATTGCTGTTGAATGAAATTATACTCTCGTCCATTTAATAATGATGCAGTTGTAGTTTGGTTCCCTACCTTTTCTCTTGTAACTTTATACATTCGGTGCTGAGGAAATTTTGCTCGGATTTAAATGGAGTTTGTGTGTTTGTTTTCCTAAATAAGCTTTCAATTTGTGTAATCTGAACGGTACCTCATCTCACAAAAGGCTAAACATAATTTCTTTCTAGTCATCTTGTGACTTCAGTGTGTCTATTTACTGCAGACGCCACATGGATAGGAGCCTTTTTAGGACAGCGTTTGAAAATGGAATTTAAAGAGAGTGATTTAATTTGCTGGGTCAATTTGTTTAAATAGGCAATAATCTTATATTTGTCCTGATAAGACCTTGGGCAGAGAGTACATTTGGGCATCGTTTTTGATGCTGTAGAATATAGCACTTGTGCTAATAACTGCTGGTAAACTGATAGGTTTATGTGCTTTTACTCAGAATGACTGATTTTTGGCTTATGTATTATTTGTGATTGACTGCAGGTTGCCTATTCATCTTCTTTCTGGATGGGCTATGGAAAGAGAAATTACTCTTTCTCTTTACTTCTTTACTCCCCTCTGTTCTCAGCCGCCTCCCCAAGAGATCAGCTCCAATCTCGGCACCGCGTGACAGTTAGCAGTTGTGACAGGCTAGCCTATTTTTGGAAGTCTGTCCCCACTCTTTCCCTGCTGGAAAAGAAAAGCAAGTTATCTTTAAAAATTAATCTGGAAGAGGCGGAGAAAACTTCATGAAGCACTCGCCACTCCGTGCTTGGGCTGCGGTTTTGCTAATTATTTGTTCAGCTTGTGCCGCGGGATCAGAGAAGTTCGCCTGGCATTGATCCCCTGCCCTTGAGCTCTGCAAGAGCCCTTCTGTTCTGTCTGCAAAAAGAAGCAGACTAAAATACAGCGTGGAGCTGCATGGATGTTGTCCAGTCATGTCTTATATCTCACACATTTCTGAGCTGCTTCCGCAAAACCAGAAATACTACTGCTTGTATCCAAGGAACAGAAACAGAAGTTCAGAATTTGGCAGTTGGGGTGGAGAGGGTTGGGGTTTTTTTTTCCCTGTTTATTTTGCCCCTTCTTTAGACTTTGCAGGCTTTACAAGTAGTAAAATACATGTGTTAAATTGTACTCGCAGTGAGGTAGCATCCATAATGCTGCTCCATTTGAAGAAGTAATGGCTGTGTGCTTAGTGATTACATCTGTTATTTTTATGTGGTGTCCTTATAGTCAAACTGTTGTATCTCTGTGCATTGCAAACTCAGCCCAAATAAGGCAGATGTAATCCGGAAACTTTCTCAGGATTATCAATTAGAAAATATAAAGCAAATGCTAATGTTTGGTAAGGAAATTATGTCAGCAGAAATTCCTTGTCAGCGGCTAGTTTGTACTGTATCAAAAATCAAGAATTTCTACTGCGTAAAACTATGACCAAAATGGCTTTTAAATTCTCCTTCCATATTGTTGGTGTCCCTAAAGCTCAGGACCATGCTGGACAGCTGATGTGAGTTTTCAGCTCCCAAACCACCATTGCTTTGGTTTCTTGTAGGTGGTGATTACTGGAATTTTAGAAATAGACGCTGCTGCCTGTCTAATCTATTCATTTAATCTCATTCTAGATGCTTCTCTTTATTTCCTTATATACAATGTTAACACCTCTGTGCCTACACTTTATATACCGGGCATCACTAGAATATCACAACACCTTCCCCTGGAAAGGCAGTGCTGAGTCATCTGCAGAAGGTGCTCATCCTCCCCACATCAGCTTGGTATACACGAAATTAAATATGCAAAATGTCGTTGATGTAAGTACAACAGGAGTGGAGAACACTGGGTCATTCAGGGCTGGATCCTGTGTTTTCAAGGAGGTCTGTGGAAGCTGTGTCATTTCAGGCTTCTGAAATCCAAGCCGCAGGTTTATAATGTTACTTGGTTAATAAGAGAGATGCCATAAAAATCTCCAAAATAAAGTACAGGCAAGACTGTGCTACCTAATCACAGTACTCTGTTAATATAGAGAACATTTCCTGAATGTGGCCTCTCCTTTGTCCCCTTTAAAAGATCATAATGATGCTCTGTGGCTCTTTCTGTCCCCTGTACCAAATGAAGCTCAAAATGTACGTAGGCTCCTCTGCGTGGAAAGGGTTGAATGGAAAGTGAGGCAGTACATTAATTTACAGCTACAGTGAAATGTGTATTGATTCCTCCACCACTTCTTCTTTCTAGCTCTCAAACAAATATGTTACACATTTTAATCCTCCAGGGTTAAGACCTTCCTGAAGAGCATTGCTCACCTGATTATATTCTCACCCAAAGGTTTTTTTTTATTATTGTGTGACATTTAAGTCACACTTCTCTCTCAGCTGAGGTAGGATCAGTAAGGGGCAGTTTCCTTTGGGCGCTGCATTCCTTTGACATGGTTTTGTACATGCAGGGAAAACCTTTCCTTAATTCCACCTGTCATCCCGTTTGCAGAAGAGTAATTAGGCCTGCAAATTGACAATTACTCTTTCATATCCATCACCGCTAGGATGCAGCATTTTAAAAATATTTAAAGTACATGGGAACTAGCAAAGTAATGAATGGGCTGCGCTTCTGGACTTTGTCTTTTCATATGCTAAGTAGTAATAGTTAATCAGCATTGGTATGTGGTACAACATCAGATAATCAGACCAAAAACATCCATCTGCTTCTCTGGAAGTGAATCATCGTTCTAGCATCCTTGCTCAATATCTTCTCTAGGAGAAAAATGAAACAAACTTTTTAGCCTAAAAAATATTGGGTTACTTATTCTAAACGAACATCAAAGAGGAGGGGGAAGAGAAGTGAAGGGATACAGGTATATATTTTTGTAAGGTGGGCTGGTCTGTAACATTTTCTGTATGTCCTTTGTATCAGTCCACCAGAAACAAATGAGCTTCTCCGCACAGCAGCTTGCCTGGGAATGAGGAGAAATGTCTGTCCCTTGAAATTTTGCACTGCTTTTAATTTGTGTCTTGAGCAATAGACTCCAAGCATCTATATCGTGACAAATTTCAAGCCAGTCTCTATTTGGACGCACAGAGCAAGTTGGGGGAAATGGCTCTGAACTATTAACATGTTTAATTTATTTTCCCCCACTTACAAAACTCATTCTTCCTGAAAGAGTTGAGGGGCTTTGCCTTCACCACTCTGCAGTTACTTTGAGAATAAATGTAATGAGTTTTTTCTGTGGTCAGTGTTCTTTTTAGGTTTTTTTTTTAATAGTTATTTAAGACAGATGATTAAAATAGTTCTGATTCTGGATTACTAAATGCCTAATTAAACCTATTAACTTGCATGGAGTTGCACGAATTAATACTTTACATGTAGGTGTGTAGGCCTGATAGCTGTAAGAAAAACCATAACCCATTTTTTAGACTTTTTTTGAGAATGCTTAATTTTGTTTTGCATTAATTGGTGCTTTGAGGTTGTCATTTGCCAGGTTGCAGCATGAGTGGTGTGAAAGGGGCAATCCTGCTGTGCCTGGTCCAATTCGTGTGCCCAACAGGGTTGATTGACAGCCTGGGTAGAGTGTCCCAAAGACTCTCCTGGGTTGTTCCTGCTGTAGAAGTGGTCAGAATGTATGTAAGAGAACATTGTTTTGTATGGTAGGGTACTGAAGAGATGTTTTGTGTCTAGTCAAGGGGGATCAATAGTGATAAATTATGCATGTGCTGGATTGATCACAGAGGACCACTGAGCAAAACTGATTGAGGAGTCTCCTGGCTAGCTTGAACAACCTCCTAGGGGAAGTTTTGGAAATGTTGGAGAAAAAGGAGGCAAAGTATTTATGTAAGGATGTAAGTTTGAGTTTATCATTTTGAGATCCCTGCAAACAGATGTGTAATGTGCCTCTGCACTCAACTGAGGACATGTGACTATCACTTGGAGTGGGCGAGAAAGTCTACCCAAAGTATCTGGCAGAAGATGTCTGGTTTCCTCGTCTCCCTCCCACTTCCCTGTGTCTCCAGCAGTGTCTCCTGTTGGAGTTCCTTCACTGTGTCTTGCCCCAACCTAGTGCAAGTCTGTCCTCTGTCATTTCCTCTACTTGGAGCCTGAATCAAGTTGCTCAGACTGCACTTGAAAATGCAGGGGAAATCTCACTTTTGCCCTCTCTTTGGCTAAACCTTGTTATTTCTACCCACAGGCATGTTCAGCTGGCTTTAAGAATAAACACTTACCACTCCTTTTGTTCTCTTTTCTTTTATTGTAGCCTCATTTAGATAGAAGGCAATGCTTGCAATTTATGGGTTGGGTTTTTTTCGAATTCTACTACTTCAGTGGCTTTCCAAGGGCTACTTATGCATATGATTGTAGTTGTACAATTTGTGTATCACTGAAATTCCAAAGCCTCCAAATTAAAGTGCTTCCATGTGGCCACCTCGGCTTAAGAGCTTTCTTAATCGGTAGAGGAGAGGGTCTAGCTGCATTGTTTTTTTTCCATAAGAACATTCATGTGTTGCATGATTGTCCTCATCTCCATGACTTTGACGTCCTCATGCTTTGCTCTGGCACTTAACCTGATTGTGAAAAATGCTTCTTTGTAGATTGGGTCGTTACACTTGTTTCTCTTTGATCACCAGCTTGCAAGCTGATCAGTGTCAAGAAGCTTCCATCATATTTATTCTAACACAGGTTGTATCAATATCCATGTAAACGGACAAGAACATATGCATCAAGATTTTGAATTACGGTGACGTCTCTGATGTTGTTTAGTGTTTGTGGGCTCTAACCTTTCAGAATGCAGGGGTGACGGTGACTGACAAAAACATTGCAGATGTAAAAGAGCTGGTTCACACAATTTTTCTTTACCTGGACTTCCAGGTAAGAACACCTATTTGCTGTTGATATCACTTTTTAACAGGGTAAACCAGGACGCTTTATACTACCATATCTAAAGCTCATGGTGTCAGTGGTTTATTTTTTATCTCGGATCAGGGGGGAATACTCCATTTTACCACCCTATTGATTACAGAGCTTCCATGTCTAAGTTTCTGCAAAACCCATCAAAACACAGCGCAAGCACTACTCTCTAATAGCCAAGTATCACCATGTTAATGCTCGTTGTTCTCCTGCCCCACACACTCATGGTAATGAGAACTAAAATAACACTGGCACACTTAGATACTAGCTGACTGCTGTTGAAGTTAGCTGGAATTACTTTATCAGATAGAATTAGAAGAAGCAAATACCGGATTTCACCCAGGTACCTCGAAAGGACCTTGGTGCCACTCTTCAAAGCTTATTCGTGGCTCTGCTTTTCACAAAGCCACATCTGCTGACTTGTGTGGCAAAGGGTATTTTCTGCTTTTATTACTCGGCACCCTGAAAGCCAGTTCTCCCAAGGCAGCCAGGTAATGCCTGTGCCTCACCATCAGGAGGTCTTTATAACCTTTCTGAAAGGACTGTGCTGGAATCATTGAAAAACATCCTCTTTTGTTCCCTTGGAAGCACGTACCTGTGTTGCATCCATCGTGACGTCTTGTGTTGGAAACACTAGCGGTGTTCTTGCCGTGTTCCCAAGGAAAAAGGAGTATAAGGGAACAGAGGAACTATTTAAGGGAATAATTCATTAACATGATGTATTTTTGTTAGCAAAGGCAAAGCTGTAGAAGTTCAGCTATATTTGAAGTGTGAGGACGTGGCTAGTGACATCTAGAATTTTCTTCAGCATTGGATCGGTCCTCTGACTCTTGGGGGAATTCTCTCCTAGCCCTGTTGTATCTGAGGAATGGATTTCTTACCCAGAAGCGGTGGTATTTGGTGACGTTTGGGGTGTCTTGACTGCCTCGCTTAGAGGCATTAAGAACTGTAGAGCTGTGTAACCGGTGTAGAACTGGGTTTGTGAGATCTCTACTAATGGTGATACTGTGTGAGAAGATGGTAACGCAGGTTGACTTTTAGATCCTTTTTAGATCCTGGGTTGATCATGAAGCACTAGCTTTTGGGGGAGAGCAGAACTGATGCGTTAAGTATGGCATTATGGATTCTTAGCATGGAAAGCCATAAGGCTGTTTTACTGGGAATATTTTCCAGAGCAGAGTCTGTTTCTCACTTCTGGTGTCCTTCATGTTACGTACTTTTATTAGATACTGAAATAACATGGGGAAGGATATTCCCTACCCTGCTCCCAGTGCCTGGTCTTCGATCTTTCAAACACTTCCTTGTATCCTTATGTTTATTCATGTGAGTTGATCATTTGACGTGTCTGGTTGCAGAGTAAGAGACTCATAAATAGTGCATTTTGAGTTTATTACACAAAGTTAAGGCAGATAAAGTATGTATATGTCATTGCAAGTTCATTTATCTCACGGTGTACTGCAGAGAACACACCAGCATGTTCTACAGTGAAATTTATCCGTGTGCTGCTGCTGGCACAGAAGAGTGAATAAAATATGTTTGTTATAATAAATCATATTAATATGAAATAAAATAGCATAAGGATCTTGTTATAGATACTGTGGCTACAATATAACCCAGGGCAATATGTGAATAAGTGACATTTATTATGAAGTGTAATTTTTATGCTACTTTTGACAAACATTTGACATGCTCAGTTAATAGGTTTAATTAAAATTCAAGATTAATTATGAAGATGAGTAACTCTCCTTCATACCTTGTAGGAACAAAAGATACTTATATTTTGAGAAAGAAAAGATGATTAACCCAGTAACATGTATCAGAAGAATTGCAGATACTCCCTTACAGAGGCAGAGATCATAAATATTAAATTCTGCCTCCCCCAGCAGAGAGGGAATGAGATTCAAAGCAAATTGGGTTTGCAAAACTGCTGGGTTTGAGAAAAGGGATTTTAAAATAACCATAAGTAGACTTGCCAAAGAGGTGAACCGTTGCTTCAGACAGATAAAGATGATTAGAACAGGGGAAGGTGTTGGAGGCTTGCTCTAAATGTCAACGTATTATTGAAGTATAACTCAGATGTAAAACATTGAAAGTGAGATTGGTTCCCTGGGTTTAAGTTTTGAATATTCATCCCATGGTCACGTAAAAAACTTGAAAGAGGATATTAGACAACTATCCTAATTTCTTCCACTGTTTCCAAGAAAGTGGCAACACCAGCTGATGCATTGGAATACATTATATTTATAGGTCAATTTAGCAGCTTTTTCTATTAAATCTTGTCAGGCTGTGTGATTTATATGATATTTGTTCAGCATGCCTGTAGCAGCTATGACTGGGTAATTTGAAATATGAAATGTGTTAACCTCTGAGCTGAGCTAATGATAAAGTTGAATTAGGCTAATAACAGTTTAAAACAGCCATATGTTTCCTTTCAACTTTGTAGACTTTCAATCTTAGATATTTTAGCCTCGTATAAAAATACAAAACGTTATTTCTTTGTAAGTACAGCAAGTTCTGGAGGGTCACCTCCAGGTCTTCAGCTTACAAGGAGGTAAAAAAGGATTTTGTTTTCGTATGTTCTGAAATTCCAGTTTTTGAAAGATGTCTCCTTCTGGTATTTTCTGTGTCAGTTATCGGTATTTGGCTTACATTTTTAATCAATTGCCGTATCGCACAATTATTTTAAAATGAGTAGTAAATTGTTCCGTCTCTGCAGCCTTTTCTGTTGAGTCCTTTGAGTTAGCTCAGAATAAACTACAGGCACTGCAACTCTCTCATTGCGGTACCTGTCATACAAAGAAACTCTTGAAACATATCTGATGAGAGAAGACAGCATTTGGGCCAGCATTCAACTCCTTACTATCAAACCTGACAAGCAGGTTCAGCTTCCCAAAGCTGCCCTCTCTTCAGTGACATCCTGGGTGGTTGGTGTGTCCAGTCTTCTAGTGTGTGCTGCAGTCAAATTATTTTAAGTATAAAATACTACTGAGTCCTGGAGTACTATTTTTTTTTCTCATAAATGATAGAATTCAATTTTTAGGAGTGACATTTGTGTCACATGCCTTGAAGGTCACGGCTCATTTAATGATGGTCTCATCATTACTAATCCTATTCCTTTTATCCTAATTTTCCGACTTCTGTATCCCACTACATATGAATTCCCAGGACAACCCAAATTAGGGGGTTCATTTAGACCTTGCTTCATCCATAGACAGTAAAAATTTGTCAGGCAATTTGGAATTATTAGTGAAGCTACTAGACTGGGAGAAGGCAAGGTGCAGATCTAAAATGGGCTCTGTCATTCTACAGGTTGAGAAATTCTCTTTTCAGTTAGGAAGTCTCTGCTGGTGATGCCCTGAACTGCTATACAATTATCCAGGTGTAGAAGTTGAGCTTTTTCTGTCACTCCAAATAAACAGTAATGACTAGAAAACATAGAAAAACTGAGAAAACCCCTCCCCCTTGTTCTCTTTCAATAATGAATTTAATTTTTCAAGGCCAGGTTTGATGGGGCCTTGAGCAACCTGGTCTAGTGGTAGATGTCCCTGCCATGGCAACGGGGTTGAAACTAGGTTGAGGTCCCTTCCAACCCAAACCATCCCATGATTCTATGATTTACAAAATAAGCCTTATTTTCATGATCTTCAGTGACCATCAATTTACATTTCTATCCCCTGTAGCTTTGCAGGTAAATTTTTGTATGTAAATTTAGATCTGCTTGCTATGTTCAGCGTGTTGACCAACGCCCAGAATCTGAAGTGCGTGGTCATGAAGATTGGCTGGGATGTCTGGTGTGGAGGCCATAGGACATAATTAAGTTCCCACCAACAAAAAAAAACAATGCAAAAACAACAACAAACAAATTGCCTCTGTTAGCTGACTCATCTAATGCCTAGAGGTAACCCTTAAAATCGTGCATATTTGTGCTGTGAAAATGGTGCTTGTTGAAATCTTTCTGTCGAGGGGCTCTGGGTTTTTTACGTGGACAAGATTCCTGCTTGGGTGCGTTTGCAGAGAGCTGCTTTGCCATAGGCAGCGCAATAAACTTCCAGATCTTGACTGTCAACCTCAGAGGTACTAGTTGAGGATCAATTTAGATTGCTATTCAACACCTGGCCATGAGATCAGATTGGAAGAGCCCAGGAAAATCTTTGGAGCAGAGTGTATCAGCCACCCCACGCATCCAAATGTATTTGCACCTCACATAAAAAAACCTCTTGTAATGTTAAGCAGTGACTGCAACATAGTTCTTGGGTAAGCCGTTTTTTTAGTGGCATGTGGTGGATTTGAATAAAATAAAGATTATCTGCTACACAGATAAAACCACAATGGAAATCCCTTTGCTGGACACAGCTGTGCTGCGAGTTGTTTCCGTATCTTGTGTGTCTTTGTTCCCGCTTCTTTCTGATGTACATCGTTTATGTCCCTGGATGTCCTGTATCTGTTCAGGCCATAGTGAGTGGTTTCCCAGCTTTGGGAATTTACTCATTGCTAGTGACTCTGCATTGGGATCCTTCAGCCAAAGTGGAAGGCCGGATGGGTTTACTCTCTTATTTTATGACAAAAAACCCTTTCCGTTGTTTTCTTGAATAATACAGATCCTAGCTTTGTATCATGGAAAGGCACCAGTTTAAGAACGTGTAGCCTGCCAACCTGTAAAGCATCCTCTTGTTAGCTTTACTGAGACCTTCCCAATCCAGATGGTGAAAACATTCTTGCAGAAAATTCAGCACTTTGTGGAACCTTGGTAGAAGCTTCCTTCTCAGCATCTTTCAACACAAGGCCAGTATTGTGGCTCCTGGGGTCATTATTGCAGTTCTGTTGTACTTCAGCATCTGATGAAGAGCTTTGGATGCCTGTGTTAGCTAGTTATGGTAGTTGGTCTAACCAAAATGATGACCCTTTCTAAAAAACTCGCCCACATCAAAGAAATCATTTATTCTTAAGGTGAAGAGACCCAGCTGTTAGTGGAAGCTCTCATCTGATGCTGAAGGTTCAGTGGGAAAAAAAGTTTAAAGGAAAAATATGGAGTTCTTAATTTGCAGGTGGTTAATGTAATTTGCTGCATTTTGGAGAAGAAATAAAGAAACTTGTACATTTTCCACTGTAGCCAATTTTAGGCTGAGTAGGGGAGATCACAAGGTCACATGGTCAGATACAAATGTTTGTGTGCGATGACAAATGATAGCTTTAATGCTTTGTTTTACCGTCAGTATTTTTTTGTGTTATGTACCAAACACATTTAAACCCCGAGCGCATTTGGATCTTTTTTAAAGTGCCTTAAAACACCGAGCTGGGCTCCATTTCGGTCTTTGCAACGCGTAGTCCAGAAAGTTGGCTTCTCTGACAGATGGTGTGGAGATAGGCTTTTAGCTCTGAGGACTTCTTAGAACGCAGCACAAAGAAAGTTTTCAGCGAGGGAAGGAGCTCATCCCGTTTACATTTGAGAAGTTCATAGTCTAGCAGCAAATAAAAACAACGGGTGGTTTGTGCGTTTCAGTACCTCAAAGGAGGGTCTGTAGAGGTCTCCTCCTCATTTATTTTTCATTTGTCATGAGAAAAGAAAAGTTTTTATCCAATTTGGGGTATTGTATATTTTTCTTCATGAGATTTGGTGCACTTCCCCAGGAGGGTTTGACCCACAAAGAGTCAGATCATACCTCCCTTAAAAATGTTAGTTAGTTGGGAGACGGGAGAAGATCACAACTTCTCATATTTAGGAAGGGATGTGAAGACACGTTGAAATGCAAGTGGGTTTTCATTTATTTTCTAGTCACAGTGATCTGAATTTTTCAGAACTGAGGTGCCCTTCTGCCACTTTTGTTCTCTGTCTGCTGCCTACCTATAAATAACAAGCCATTTTCTGCATTTTCCTGCTGAACTTCTCAGTAACATTGCCCTATGTCTGAGCCAGTTGGATGTCACATCTCAAAACAATCTCACCCTTAGCCTCCTGTATTTCCATCGAGCAGGACTAAGGCCTTTATACAAGTCAGAAGTAGGTGTCCATAAGTTACACTGAAAAAGAAATGTTCTCAACTGCATCCTAGGCACTTTTTGAGCCAGAGGTTGTATCCGCAGCTTGGTGTTTATTAGGTCACGCTGAACTTTCTTTGATGGATTTATCTAATTAGTCTTTGAAACCACTTATACTTTTCAGTGCCTATTTCACAGTGAGTAATTTTTTATGCACGTTTTATAGCAGCTTAAAGGACCTCCTACGATTACCTACAGGGTTGGTTTTTTTTTGTCTACAATAAATCCTTTTCTAAGTGCATAAATCCAATTAGTATAGCTTTTATTCTTCCTGTAGATACTTTAGTAAACATCTCTGCATCAACATTTTTATCAGCAGGTTTATATAACAAACCATTATTCCAATTTCTAAGTACAGCTGTCCTTTCTTAGTTATGGGAGAAGGAAATATTTTTGTTTTGCCAAATTTTATAAAAGAAATCTGCTAACAAAGATGTAAAGGTTTTTTAAAGCATGAGGAGTTCAGATATGAGCTCGTATATAATTGGATTATCCAGCCTCATCCTCTCTTTTTCTTGCTGAAGCTGATGTCAATCCATAGGACAATTTGTGTAGAGGAAATGTATCTGTTCCATGTAATCCTTTATAAAACGTGTCCAAAAACTTCTGCTGTTTAGTCTGAACTAGTCATCAGGTATTTCTTGCGATTCCTAATGAACCGACTGGCCTCATTGTCTTGTTTTTTCCCTTAAGCTTCTCTACATTGTCTTCTGCTGTTAAAGAGAGGTGGTTTCTCTCTCACTTCTCTATTTTATTTTTAAAAGTTTAAGATCTGCTTGTGCTTTAATTCCAGGGCTAATGAGATTTTTGTTAGATAGCATTCAGTCCTTGGTTTTTAGGATTGGCGGCTTTATCAATTAAGGGTGCTTTTCATCACAGCTGTGCTGGTATCCAGTTCTGGTTTCTATGTGTTTCTTCTTTACCTTTTAGTTCTGAAAAACTTGTTCATAATTGTTATGGGGCAACAAATAAAAGTGTGCTGAATCTCTTAAGAATAAGACTTGTTTTTTCTTTCCAGCCTCTTCACCCGAAATTGGTGGGTGTTCTTGTATCTACAGTGTTCGGTCTATTTCTTACCAGCCAGAAGGGAATAATGGTCTTGCTTTGATATTTAATAGGATCTCTTCCCTGGAACCCTTATAACGGTGTGTTACACTTTCAGGCTTTTCTTCTCCTCCAGGTTCTCTGTAGGGGACCTCTTTTGTTTGGGGCTTTTTATTGGTTTTTTTTGTGTGTGTTTTTTATTTTTTTTACAATGATCTTTATTTTACTACTCTTGTCTTAGTTGTAGCTTTTTAAATGTATTTATCTCTAGCTTAGAGACTGCATTTCCAGCTCCTCCTGTCTCCTTGATTCAGTTTTGGAGGTACAATTTCTGAGCTCAGCTCATTGGGGTCATCTCTCCTCACAGAGGCTGTTTTATGTCTCTTCTCTTCTGCACATTCTGTTTCCCACTTGAGCAACCATATCTTGTTTGCCAAATTCCACGAGGTATCCAGAGTGACAATCGTCCCGGGGAGTTTCTTATGAGAAGAAGCACATGTCATTTGCTCCCTTCCGTAGAGTATCTGTTTCATAACCAGAAGAATAAAGGTAGGAGTGAACAGGGGATGGTATTTTTGGAAGATTATGACATCTCCCCCTTCAAAGTCCAGCATGAAGCAGTGGCACTGCAGGCTCCTGGTCTCTTAGTGTTTCTTTTCAGTTTATAATTTTTGCGAGTTAAAGGTGAGTTCAGAAATAAAAAGACTGTTTGGATGCTACCAAGGGACAGTTGTACAAGATGAATACCAGAGAGTGTGTCTCTTACAGATTTTAAAGAACTTGCTTTCAAATTAACAAGCTGTTTTGACAACATTCCTTAATAATATGTATCCTTGTAAACCCCTAAACTTATCCAGGTAATGATTTCTGCAAAGGAGAAGAATGGAAAGAGGTTTTAGAACCTCAAATTTATTCTTGTTTTAAAGCACTGGTTTTAAGATTATAACCCAATTATTTCCACTTTTTTACATAAAGCTATTGGTCTGGAAATTCTTGAACTTTTCCTCCAATTAAAAGTCCTTAATGGATAACCTTGCAGTAAGAGATACTCTTGCAGTTCCATCTGTGGAAGATTGAAGGAGGATAACAGAGGAGCAATAAGAACAAAATTGAGGAGAAAATAGAGGATAAAATAGAGGCTGTTGGTTTGGTGGTTTAAAGAAGGAGCAACGGGCCAGAATAAGAAATGAAATCCACTATGCAAGGCAAGGTTCACAGCTGAGCTGAGAAGGTGTGCATGCTTGGGTGGGAGGGGAGGACTCCACACAGTAAAAGCTTATGTATCTTGGGAGGAAGCAGAGGATGTTTCCAGACTATCAGGCTAGGAAGAGAATTTTAGCGGCTGTCATTTGGACAGGCTGGAAAGGAAGGAAGCTTGTGGGAACTGGATACCAGGTAGGAAGGAGTCTCAGTAATTGAGGCCAGGAGATGATCAGGGTGAATGATTTAGCTGGGCTGGTAGGAAGAGTGTTTGATGTTCAGTCAATTGCAAAGCAAGGAAGTGATGTGACCTGCTGAGCATCTGGGATCCATGGTGAGGGCAAAGCGAGCAGCAGAGCGGACGGCGGTATGGCAAGGCTGCTTGAGCACGAGGTTGGGAGTGGTGTTCCCAGATACAGAAAGGGGAGATGTGGGAGGGAAGAACTCAACCATTGCTGATGTGTGATGTGCTTTCCTGACTGTGAGGTCTGGGGGCTGCGCTGCAAGACCCCCAGCAATGTCCGTGTGGAATCTGCATGTTAGTGGCATAGCAGTTGCTGGTAGCCTGTGAATGAGTGCACTTGTAGGCAAGGGATGAAATGTGGAGGTGAGATCTTGTACATGCTGACGTTTTAAGGGTGGGAGAGTGAGATGAGAGAGACATTGAACAAGTGCTGGGACAAGAGGTTGAAGTTTACCAAAGCTTGCAATTACGCTATCATAGAATAACAGAATCATAGAATGGTTTGGGTTGGAAGGGACCTTAAAGATCATCTAGTTCCAACCCCCCTGCCATGGGCAGGGACACCTTCCACTAGAGATGCTCAAAGCCCCATCCAAAATGGTCTTGGACACATCTGGGGATGGAGCATCCACAGCTTCCCTGGGCAACCTGTTCCAGTGTCTCACCAGCCTCAGAGTGAAGAACTTTGTCCTAATTGCTAATGTAAATCTCCCCTCTTCCAGTTTTAACCCATTACTTCTCATCCTATCACTGCAAGCCCTTGTAAAACGTCCCTCCCCAGCTTTCTTGTAGGCCTCCTTCAGATACTGGAAGGCCACAGTAAGGTTGCCCCAGAGCATTTTCTTCTCCAGGCTGAACAAGCCCAACACTCTTAGCCTGTCTTTGTAGGAGAGGTGCTCCAGCCCTCTGATCACCTTTGTGGCCCTCCTCTGGACCAGCTCCAACAGGTCTATGTCCTTCTTGTGCTGGGGGCTCCAGAGCTATCGTCCCATACTGCAGCAAAGAAAGAAGCTTTTCAGTGACATCTTAGACTATTTACTCCAGCAGGTTTGGATTTTTTAACAAAGTAACCGTATGCTGTGTTTTCAGCTGGAGGGAAGTGACATATGGTTTTGTTTAATAATTTAATTTGTTTTAGAGCATCATGTAATATAATTGCCCTGGAAGTACTGTACATACTGGTTAGCCGCCTCTGAGAATGAAGAACAGTGCTTGTTTCTTGCCTGGAACTGTCGTATTGTGCTGGTAGGGAGCTGTGGACATCAACAAGTTAGATAAGTGATGTTAGATGATGGAAGTGCTTCTGGAACCGCTTCTGTCTGGGGAGGTGAGAGATTTTTCCTGTTTTTCTCTCTGCTTTTCTTGTCTGCTGGTCATGACCATTTGCCAGTCGTGACAAGACCAAGTTAAGGCACCTGATTCTCACTGGCTGCAAATGCAGTAAATACATGCCCAAGCAGTTCTCAATCTGGACTCCTCTTTGCTCAATAATACTTTGATTTGTGAAAATAGATGGGGGAAAAAAAATTGATGTTTATTCCACTCGACCTTCCCTGTACCTACAAATTTTTCCGAGCGTTTGGTTAGGCTTCTCTTGCCCTGGCATCTTCCCTTTAACAAGACTGGCAAATGGGAGCAGATAGAAAAGCATTTGTAGAGCTGTTCTGGGCAGCATTTTCAGTGGCAGAAACGCTCTCCCACCATGGCTCATGCCCACTGCTTTGTCTGTCATTAAAAGATCCTGTGCAACCAGGAAAATGTCCCACTTTATTCCCAAAAGGCATAAAATGTGTAAGAGCATTGAGAGTCCCCAGGGATATTTTTCTGGTCCTGGAGAAAGAAACTTTTGTTCTAATTGGATTGGTGATAGTGTGTTATTTATGAATATATTTTAAAAAATCTTCATTCTGTGTTTTCATAAGATTGAATGTGAGCCAGAAACAGCAGGATTGATATTCTGCCTTGGTTAGATATAAATTTTTTATCATATTAGCAATTTCGTTGTCATATTGGTTTTTGCTTTCATTAGTACAAGGCATTCAGATGTTTATTTTCCTTGTAGAGTGATCTGAAATAAATTATAATTTAATAAATGCAAATAGCTGCATAAAAACAGCATTAGAACTGGGCGGGGGGTGGGGGGGGAGAAAAATAAGAAATAATTAATGGAGAGGTAAAGATTCTAGTTTTTCTCTTTATGCTTCCACACGGTCCCTGCAATGGTCCTTCTTCACGCTGCTCTGAACCAAGCAGGGATGTTACACAATTTATCAGCTTCCCACCCTCTTGTGTTTTATTTACTATAGTATGTTAGTTGTTGCACTGTATTATCTATTACTGTTTTTCACTGCAGCAGATAATTTCATTTGTAGCCTTCTGCAGGTCCGTAGGTCCTTTTTTAGGGACCATAGTTGATCTGTAGAAGCCACATAACTTGCTCCATGTGGCTCCTACAGGTCAACTTTGGGTCTTTAGAGCCTCTGTTAGTTCTCCTAGATTTATTCATTCAGAGAGAAATTCCCAACTGCATTTGAAACCACTGAATAATTACTTCTGGATAACAATTTGGCTTCATAATGTGTTTTCCCAGTTCTGAATTATATCTACAATTGCACTTGTTTTAGGGGAAGATAGTCCTTTTGCCAAGCTCTCTCAGAAAAGTGTTTACACCAGCAGATATTTCAGGACAGAAAGCCAGAAAATCAAAGGCATCAGTCTCTAGGTCCATTAGGAGCCCATTACCCCTGTGTTACAGCAGGTTATTTTAGCTTTGTGGCAGATAAAAGAGGCAAATAAGAGAAGCAGCGTAGCTGGCTCCTACTGAGGAATCACCTCTTCCATCCTTCCCTTCCATTTCCTTCAAGAGAAAATGAGGATAATAAGAAAGATAGTATCTATACCTGTAAAGATTTCACTAGCAGTTCTTCTAGGTATGGCTGATGGTCAGTAACGTTGTCCATCTTAGAGTGGAATAACTAGGTACTGCTTGCAATGACACTGTGAATGAGGCTATACTGTTTTGGGTAGGAAAAGATTTTAGCCATGTGTACGTGAGACTTGCCATAGCTCTTACCTGCCTGATCAATTTTATTTGTGTGTACAATTGGCTCTGAGGCTGTCAGAGCTCCTTTAGGAAGTTGAGTCTCCAGCATCTTCCAGGAGACATTCATATGTGACCTCTTGGAAAGAGAAGAGCATGAACTTGATCTCCAGACTCTCTGGCGAGATTTGTGGCCGAACATGGAGACTGGACTTTCAGTAGGAGAAATGAACGGAATCATATGTCCTGGGAAGTACAAGAGGTCAGAGAAGAAGATGTAATATTATCTGTTGGTTGTAACGTCTGCGAATCAGGGACAAACTCTCAAAGGAAACATTCATAAATCTGAACTAGTTCCCCTGCTCATTTTGTTTTAAACCATACTGACAGGTTGGTCATCGCCCTCTTTGCATCACAAACAGCAGCAAAGTCCCTTCACTTGATAAATAGGAACCTGAAATCTCAGATTATCTCTGCAGAAATGATAAATGTTTCTGCCTGGTATTTTCCCACTGATCTGCATGGCTACGTAAAAGCCGTGAAAGAAGAAAAACCGCGCATACAATTTTACTTCCAGACCTGTCTAGATCTTGCATGGCAGGTTAACATCACATTGCACCATTTGATGATGCTGCATTATGACAGGCTACTATTTTCCTGTCCCTGTCTGCCCAACAACAACAACAACAACAAAACCCTAAACCCCCCCCTCAAAACCAACCCACCATTTGGCATTAAAGAAGCTCAAAGGAGGGTTATTGGATGAAAGGAATGTCACTCCTATAGGCTGTAGAAATAAACAAACAAGTCAACAAATCCATTCCATTCAAAAGAGGATTTGTCATCTGAGTAGTTTTGAAGGAAGTAAATAACCTTGCATTTGTTTGTCTTCTCATTCTGTTTGTATCCAAGAAAAAAAATGCTATTTTGGTTTTTAATTATCTCAGGTAATATTCCGTGAAAGGAAGATGTATTCAAACAGAAACGGTAAGGAGGAGATTGATGTAGGTGTCTGCATCTAATCCTGTTGTATTTGGCTGCCTTTATACTGAAAGAATAGTAAGAAGCTCTTGCAAGGTTTGAGTTGCTTGGCCCCTGGCATGGGTCAGGACCTAAGAGTGCCTGTGTCTCCTCATTAACCTCGACGTGAGCACGGGGAGACGTAAATGGTGAAAACAAGGTACATTTGCTCAGCTAAATTATTTCTTATTGTTAAGGAACGACATTTTTTCCTTGCTCGGTGAGTTGTAGAATACCCCCTCGGACCACCTCCAACCTTACCGCGTGCTTTTGTATGACATAGTGATAAAATCCTTAGAGTTATTGAGAAGTGAAGCAAGGTTTGTGCTACCAGTCCAAACGTTGCTTTACATCCTAACAGTCATTGGCACGTATTCCATACCGGAGCAATACTAGTATATAAATATTTAAATGTTTTTTTTATATATATATATATATAAGCTATGCGTGAAATAAGATTGGTGACACCAAAAGGCAACATCATTTGAAGAAATCTCTTTAAGTAGTTGCTTTGTAATTTAAACTGATCTGGGGAATGTTTATTGGCCCAGATAAAATTTCACAATGGAATTTGCTTCTAAGAAACCTGGAATACCACGTAATATTTCGCAGCGCATCTGAGGGCAGGGTTTAAGGGACACACAGTTAGGCTACTGAACGCTGAAAGGTGAACCAGCAATTTTATGAGTAGGAAGCGCAGGACACACGTTGCTTTCATAAAGTTATTGTTAAAACTCCAGCGTGTTGCATTAAAAGGATATTTGGAGGATGCAGTTTTATTGGATCAGACCCAAACCAGATGGGTTGTTTAACAGACAAAATTGAGAGGAGGAAAAGATTTTTGAGTGTATCTTGAAATCTGGCGGCACAGATTTCTACAAACTACTGTAGTTTGCCCAGGGAATATTAAAGCACTAATTTGTTTGCTGAAAATGTGAAAGTAAACGAAACTAGCTGCTAATCTGTTGATATTTGTTTGCTTTCCTTTGTCCCCTTGAGGTTTGATCTTTGGAGATGTCAGTGTTATTGCAGGTTTGAAGATGAGTAACTTTCTTTGTTATAGTTTATTTTAAATTGTGTCCCAGAAATTAGATGCTGCTCAGAGGAAGATAATTTCCAAAACAAATGAGATCTCCTGAGCTGGAGCCTCTGTTGGCAGCTCTGTAAGGGCTGTTTCTAGAGCATTGCAAAAGGTAGCTGTAAAGGATGATACTGAATTTCTATAAATTCAGTAACAATTTCTACAAATTCAGTATAATTTCTATAAATTCACTAACAAATTTCTATAAATTCAGTCACAATCTTGCTTTTAGTTCCTCTGTAACACCTACTTTCCCTTGTTACAGCTTAGCTTTTAAGCGTTGTGTGCTGTCCATTTTTGTGTGATGCAGAGGAAGGTAATTAAGGACGAAAGGAAAAGGAAAATGGCTTTTATTGGGAAGTCTTTCTAGTTGAGGCTGGCTGTGTGGTAGTCTTCTCGCAACAGAGGTGGTGGTTCTTCCATAACTGTAGGACTTTTGTGGCTATTTAGGAAAAAAAAAAAGGAGCAATAGGGACCAACCCTTTTCTGCTTCATATGCTTGAACTCCTCAGCCTACTTCATACCCCAAAATGAAATATTCAGCTAAAACTGTCTTGGCCTCATAACTTCCTTCTCTTGCTTTCATTTGGCTGCCTAGCCTGGAATTCTTTCTCCTCTCTCAGTAATCAGAAAATCTTACATGACACATTTGGCCACTAGATGATTCAGGTCAAATATCATATAAAATTATGGACTGAGGAAATTTATTTTAAAACCCCCACAAAATCAACAGCCTTGACCCCCTCTATTCTATGTATTTAGCACTGATCAAGTGGTAAAAGCATATGTGAAAATAGAGTATGCCCGCAGAGGGAAGCATTACAGTTAAAGATTTCAAAGCAAGCATAGCTAAGGTGTAAGGAATTCCTTAGATTTCAAAGTAATTTCGGGTTTTGAACAGGTTTCATGAAATTTGAGGTGAGCTCATTAGCAGCTTCTAAATGGATTTCATGTCTGCAATATTCAGGTCACCCTTCTGTAGGATTCCGCGTGGTCTTGTGGCTGTAGGAAGGACTCTTGCACATGCTGAGTGAGGAGTTGTGTGATTTGGTAGAGCATTTTTCTCCTTAATTCCTAAGATTTTTTTTGTTTTTTCTTCCTCAGGTGTCTGAGTTTTACTGGGCTTAAAATTACTCTGCTTTAAAGGTTCGTTTGGTCAACAGCCCCTGCAATGTACAGTAGCTGTAAAGTGTTCATGGTGAATAACGGCCTCCTTCCAGCCACCTAAAATAGTGCTGCTTTTTCTGTCCACGTCTCTGAATCCTGGTGAGGATTTTGAAAAGCCAGCCAGTAGGCATAGATAGAAATCGCTCCTGTTTGACAATGAAAATCCCATTGGCATCTTCAAGCTAAACTGTATTTCTATGTGTCTATCTCTAATATATAGGAATATATTTTAATTATGATGTTAGGAAATTCATTTATTTTTTTTTTTACTTTAAAAGAGAGAAGAAAAACCGAAAATATAGTATCTGATTTTTGAATGAGTAATAAGTGGTAATGTGGGAAAATAAATTAGAAAATATGATCCATGAAGAATGGCAAAATCACTTATTTTTCCAAACTTCTAAATAGTTAATTACTATTTATTATTTTCTCTAGCATAGAAACTATAAATCCTGCTAATCCTGCTGACTAACTGGTGTGTTTCAAGCAACGGGACAGAACGGGAGACCATGTCCAGAAATAACCATCCGTGTAAAAGAGGAAAGAAAATAACTGAATGAGCTGGGGAGGGTTCAAGAGAACAAGGAGATGTTGTGGTTCACCATGACAGGCAGTGATCTCTAGCATGTCAACAGCATCACCCTTGTGAAACCTTTGTGGGCGTCACACCGAGGAAACGCTTTAAGGAGGGAGTAAAGCAGCACAACTCCCCCAAGAGCCAATGGGCAGCATGAGCAACGGCTTGAAAAATACATTTGATTTAAAATGAAACAGATGGGTGATGGATGTTCTCACATGCTGCTAGAGGTGAGCACAGCCATGCAGTGCAGAACGAGAGAGGAAAAGACATGGGAGGACAGACTGCGGGAGAGGCTGAAAGCAACAAAATGTGGCAGGCATTACATTTCTGTCCTTCTTACGTGATGGTATGAAGTCAGAATTCATTAAAGCCTTTTTATAGGTACAGTAGCAACACCATATGGAGTACTTCTATCTGGCCATGGCCACATGATAGTCTCTAAAGAATGCCATGTGTGTTCGGTATATAGTCTGTGACACTGAAACTCTAGCTGGGTGTGGAAGGGATATATGCACAGAACTACATGTATCTAGTAGCCAATATCTAGTAAATTCTCTTCTTACTACTCAGAGAATTTGTACAAACCTGAGGAGAGGTGTGGTGGGACCTTGGCCAGCTGCCAGATGACCCCCCGCTCGTACTTCCCTACTTCAGCAGGATCGGGGAGAGAGAATAGGTAAATCTCGTGGGTCAAAATCATAGAATGATAGAATGTGAGGGGTTGGAAGGGACCTCTGGAGATCATCAAGTCCAACTCCCCTGCCAGAGCAGGACCATAGAATCTAGGGCAGGTTACACAGATCTCTTCAACTTCACAGAATACATGTATTGCATGCTGCTCCTTAGCACAGCATGTGGGACCTGACCTGTGGGAAATAACCACTTCCATCCCCACCCCAGAACATCCCCTTTCCAAATACCTGTTCCATGGAAGTGAGAAGGAAGGGAAGGCTTTCTATGTTGTCATTACACTGGCTGCATTAGGTGTGGTAGATCCTTTTGGTGAATTAACCTCTTCAGTCCGCACAGAACTGAAGTTCCGCAGCATGGAGGAGCAGCCTTGGGTGAAAGCTGGTCTGAATCTTCTACCTCTAAATAAACAAGAGACCCCATCTGCCTAAACAGCTATAAATCAAAACATCAGTGGTGGTTTTGTTGCTGCTATTGTTGATAAATACCAAAATACTCCAGTTCTACCAAACCGAGGAGTGTTGGCAGTTCTTCATCACGTGAAGCCCATTTCAAAGAATAAGATAAAAATGCTGATGGAAGTCTTGGTGCAGATTGCAGATTGGAGGCTGAAAGCATTTCCATTTTCAGTTCAGCTAAATGGTTTCCATTGCCTCTTTCATTTCACTGGACCCAAAAGCTCATTTTCAAATCTGGAAACAATAGGATTACTAACTCTAAAATAGAAATGTTTTCGCTTGGGTTGCCTGAAGCATTTTTCCAGTATCATGGAGCCTAGAGGTACTTGTGACACTGATAACTAGAGTTACTTGGTTTACATTACACCTACAAAATGAAAACTTCAAAGGTTTCAGTCGGTTCCTACTCTGCTGTTGTAGTCATGTCGTGAAATGAGTTCATGACTTGAAACTACCAGTAAGACGGGACGAATACCTTGTAGGCCGTGTACACCCATGTGGTGTAGCACAAATGTACGTCAGATGCATGTGGTTGACGTCTACCTTAAAATCCGCTACCCCTTGCCAGCCCCAAATAAGGGGGATTTAGAGATTAGTTGGGGTAGACTGTGGAAGTTTTTATTTCTTTCTTAAATGTTTGCATACTGGGGTTCACTTGGTGATTTGGACAAGAGGTTTACTCCACGGTTTATGTTTTCAGTTTGCCAGGCTGAAATTGTCTCTGGCCCATCCTTCATGGCTTCTTGCACGATTGCACTGTGAATGAACTTCAAGAGTTCATGCTTCTTGAATGAGCGAGTTACTGACTCCATTTTCAGTAACATCAGGGAAGATAAAAATGCATCAATTAAGCGTGATATATTTTATGGAGCAGCAAAGTTGAGCACTAGTAACATCCAAGGTGGTATTAATCACAAAACTAAGAACAGCACTAATGTAGTTTATGAGTTGAAGATTGTAATGTTTCCCTGAAGAAATTTTACATTTTTGTTTGCCTGATTTCTGATGCTCTCCTCTTTCATTTTAATATTCCAGTTCTCTCTTTTACTTGTCTACTTAGAGAATGTCTTGAGAAACTCATTTATGTTTATTTGAGCACTTAGAATTAGTGCTGGTTTACGCCTCTCAAAGATAATTACATTTTAGAATTAGCTAAATTTTGTTTTAGTTCTTTGGTCTAATTGTTTAGATGGCAGCAGTACTAAAATTGCTGTGGTCTTTCATATCTCCTCTTCTCCGAGCTGGCCCATGTTCCTTACAAAGAAGCCTTTGGGAAAACATTAACCAGCAAATTTTCTTTGTTCAAAGGCAGCACACATCATGTATAGTGCATTAAATTCAGTCATATTCCAGTTACCTTATATAGCAGCAATATGGAAATCTTGATAAAATCTGAATGTAGTAATCCAAATATATATATATTCTGGATATACTCTTGCACATTTTCAGCTGTAGGTTATTTTTATGTTTCCTTTCTTGCAAGCGAATACTTATATAATAAAGATTTTTAAATGTTATGTTAGGCTATTCAGGTTCCCAGCATACAAACAGACTTTGATGTACTTCCATATTTAGACCATCATGGTTACACCAATCTTGTTGTTATGAAGAAAAATAGCTATAGTTTTGAAGAGTTAAATGAGATTCAGAAATGCTCAGATGGCTAGAAAAATATGTTAAAAGTTTTAAGAAGACATGATGATGAGATGGTGATTACAATCTATGCATATCCTTCCAAGGCCCAGAAAATGGGTGATGGAAAGAAAAACTATTGATGGCAAAGAAAGATCCAGCAGCTGGAGATGGAAGCTAAATGCATTCAGGCCTAGTGAGAATAACTCATAAATTGGAGGAATCTGGTGGCATATGTTGTACAGGTCACACTGCAAGTTCTGAGAAAATCTGTTTTCTCTCTGAGTTACGGCTGATGTGGGTGGACGTGTTAGAGATGGTGCAACCTGTAGAAGTGACAGTGTGATCTGTGGATGAGAATATTTGGTTGATCTGGTGTCAGGTCTCCTCAGAGGTGTGATTGCTCTCTGAACTTAAATGTTTGGCTAATGCCCCTAATGCCCTAGTTTCTTTATGTGTCATAAGCAGACTGACAGGAACAGTCACTGCCTACATCGTGAGAAGAAGATGAAGTTCAGTTAGAGGGATGGAGCGTGTATTCCTGTTCTTTTCATGACTAAGTAATATTCTTGGTATGGATTGTAGCTACATACATGGGTAATCATTTCTCAAAGTGACAAGCTCTTCTGCTTCACTCTCAGGCACATGATTCATCCCATTGCATGACTTAGATTGAAAATAAACATGCTACAGTTCAATTTATTTTTTTTTTTCAATGCAAGCTTAATGCTATAGGCTGAGTGATCCAGCAGAGCCAGTGCTTATTGATGGCAAGAATTGTGCCTATTATATGTCAAGACCTTTTGTAAATACAGATTTGATTTATTCATGACGTTTTGTTTTCTTTCTAAATTGCTATCTCCTTCTATACAAGTCTGCAGTGATCAGAGAAGGATGTGGGATGCCTTTAAATTTTTTTTCATTCATGCCTCATTGGATGTAGTACAATATTGGAAGAACATTATAAGAACCCAGACTCTCAGGTGGCTGTTGATTCCATGCTACCAACGAACCTGCTTTCCTTAAAACTTTGTTGTTACTCTGCATTTAGTTTGTGTCAGCTGCTAAAAACAATCCTGAGATGAGGATGAATGAAGTCAGAACGTTAAATATTTAAAAGGACATGGTGGGAATTTAAGTCACGGGTTTTTTGTTACAAGTGGACAACCAATCAGAAGCAGAAAAACCTTGAGGATTCTTCTTGGTAGACATCGGTGTATAAGATAGTTATTAATGGGAATGAAAGTGATTTGACAGCCTTGAGAAACAGTGTTTCACATACGGAATCTCTGTTTTGCAAACAGAAACCTGTAGCAGTGACACACATGTAAATATATCCAGATTTGCGACTGTCTGTGAATGTACTTTAAAATGTTTTGGTATATGGATTTAATACTACTATTTAAAATTATATGAAATATGAAAATCATCAGTGACCAGTGAATTACATAAAATATACGTTTACTAAGCTTTATTAATCAGTGGTACATGAAATACTGTTTTCCATGTATTGTATCGTCCATTGTAAGAATATCTCAGATACCGCTATGTTACAAACTCCAATATTGACTTTTATGAAACATAAGCTTCAGAAAAAAAATTATAGTGGTATTTCTGCCTTCAAATCCCACACCTGGGCAAACGGTGATCAGCTTGCTACTGTGGAGTGTTAAACAAGAAATCCCAACTACACTCGAGAGACAAAAGGTTGGCGAGTGGAGACTGGCTTCCAGACTTACTGGCGAAGGGAAAATAATCTCTTTGTAGAGAAACACAGAAAAGAAAGAAAAGTTAGGTGTTTTTAAACAGCATCTTCTCTTTTGAAATTGCTAATTAATTTCAGCACTTCTTACCCTCTTGCGAATCTCTTTCCTGTATGTAATATATATATTTGCTCTACAGTCCAGGTAGAACAGTGAACCCAACAGTGGGAGCTAATAATCATGTGTATTAGAAGATATACACTGACGTTGTAATTGATCTTCCTGAAGGAAAAAGTTTTACAACTGTTTTTGTATTCTTAGATCTGTGCTTCTAAAGCACTAAGTGATACTGATCAGCATGGGTTTATTGCATTATTTCAACAGTGGAGATAGTTAAATGAATGATGACTAAAAGAGGACATTTATATGACATTCAATTATTTAACGATGTAAACTGTCAAAGTGTTTTATTCCAACACTCTTAAAAGCTGAATTTAGAAGCCAATCCAGTGAGGTCTTTGGAATTGAATTTTTCATTAGCTTTAATGACTTGTTGCAGTGGTTATTGTATAGGTCATCTGCAAAATGGAATAATTAGAACGGTGGTGGTAATTATAACGTACAGAAAATATATGAAATTGAGTTTGAGTAGAATATCTGTCTTTATGTCACAGGACTACACCAAAGGCAGGTATCCATGCTTTGGTTTCAGTTGTCATGCTTTCCTTTCTGTGGTGGAAGCCTTTGGGAAATAATTGCTCTGAAATTATGAACACCTTCCACCACATTATATTTCAGGGCTCAGTTGTGGTTGAGGTTTTTTTCTAGTGAAATTTTAAAATAAACTCATAGTTGGTAATATCAGAAGTGTGTTCCTGTGCCAGATGACCCTCTTTCTCAGCCCTTGGATATTCTTTACATACACTTCAAGCACACAGGCCCAAATATTTTGACCAGTAGTAGAGGTGTGGAAAAGAGTAGATGCCCATTTTTCCGTAGACCTTTCATCCTCCCTCACTCTTCAATCTTGCTTTTAAAGGGCATAAATACTAGAACATGATGTAAAGCTCCTTATCACAAGGAAATTGATGTATGTCCTTTGATTCAACAGTCTTCAGGTGAGTTGGAACTAGATGATCTTTAAGGTCCCTTCCAACCCAAACCATTCTATGATTCTATAATTCAGGTTAATTGATGATCCTCAGCATATATTTTAATTTTGACCTCCATGGTTTATTGTTTACAATCATTAGTATTGGAGGACAGTCCAGTGGATACGATTCTAGACTAAGAGTTAAGAGACCTTGTTTCCCAATTTCTTCTCTGCCCTGCTTGAATGAATACAGCTTTAACATCTGTGAGAGGGGGATATCTTCCTCTTTAAGATACTTTGAGTCTGGCAGTGGGAAAAAAAGAAAAACAATTCTAAAAGGCCCTTTTATTAGTATTTAACTTCGGACTTTGCTGGGAAGCAATGCACCTAACATAGTCTCTTAGTTATACTCTTAGCTGATTTTGGTCTCTGTCATTCACTTATTTTGAGTTGGAATAGTCACTTAATGGTATGTTCTTGCTTTATGTCGTAGACAAAAAGTTCTACAGAGGAGATGATCCTGCACTGCTGTGTTTTGTGTATAACTCGATGAGTTACTTATTTTTAAGTAGTCACGTTCAAAATTATGAAATGCCCTTCAGCATGGCGTCAAAGTGCACATCAAGTGATTAAAATTGAGGACAGTGTTGCTCATACTAGTATAACTCCTTCTGTTGTGGGGCAAAATGTCTGTATCAGCATCAAGTCCAGTGGCAAAAAGAAGTGAAAGAGGCTGTTGTTGGTATTACGGACTGCTGACCCGCTGGAGTTCTGCAGCAGAGGCCCAGAAATGAACTCTCAGTTGAGGTGGTAAGGTAACCAGGCCATCCTGTTTGAAGGTGCTTTGAGACATGTAAATATGCATGGCGTTCTCTTTCAAGGGTTAAGCATGAGGTGAGAAGTTATCTAGCATGCTCCTTGGATAGAATAGAGAAAGCTAAATGCAACTGAGATTATTTTTTGGTTGACATCTTGAAAAACAGGTGAAATCTGTGATGTTTGCTTCATTAGTGTGCAGAAGTTATAAATGCCTTAGCTTTGGGGGGGCTTCCTCAGGAAATACAGTTATGTTTTGGGTTTTTTCCTGGGTTTTGAATCATTTGTTAAAGTCACAGGTCCCTGTTTACAAATCAAGATCCCGTATGTGAAGCAGAACTGTAATTGCTTGGATATCACTCTTATTTTTGTTCACATTTTTACAAAGCGCTCTAGTCTTAGGGAAGGACATAATTAATAGTTTAGAGTTTTAATTTCCTGGTACTCTGTCTGCCAGAATAAGTGCAAACTCTTTTCTGGGAAAGCTTGTTTTGAGTTTATAGTAAAAAGGGATTTAAAGTTTGCAGATGTTCCTGTTTTGAAGGCAGGCCAGACTAGAGCTACAAACTTGATTTTATACCCTGTAAGAGTAAAGAGATCGGGGAGTTTTTACCAAGAATACTTTACTTTTGCTTCTCTTCAGAGAAGGCCACCAATGAAAAAACTCCCTCCAATACTTATGTATTTTGGTTCTAAAGGGCAGAAGTCACAGGCCCAAGTCATGTTCCTGTTGACATCAAGGGGATCTGCCCTTCATCAGCATGTGACATTGCAGTTGGGAGAAGATTTCCGTTCTGCCAACGTGTCGCTAAGCACCCAGGAGCCCAGCTCTGAAGATCTGACTCAGGGTCTACCTCAGGCAAGGGTAAATGGAGATCTTGCCTGAGGAATGACTGACTATTTCATAGAGGAATCCCTAGGTTATGATGTGATTTGTAGTAAACGAAGGGAATTTGATTCCTCCTAAAGTACTGACACACAATTTCCATTGGCTCATCCATGAGAATTTATTCCTTCTTGTCTGATCTTGTGTAAAAGTAATGTCTGCAGACCCATAAAAGTTCTGCTTTGTGTCAGTGGCAAGCTGAGGGGGTGATTGCTAGCTTCTTCTGATTGGGAAGGAGTGGTTTGGTGAGGAGGAACATTAATTGAAACATTTGATGTGAACCTGAGCGGCATTTCAAAAAACTGAGAAGCTTTTGGAAAATGGGTAAAGATACAGAAAATTGGTATTGGCCTTATGTCTCTTAGGTGTTTTGTGAAGAAGCTTTCAAAAGGCTTAGTACCATTTTCCAGCCCCTCAGTTCGAAAAGTCAAGTTTTTTTAAACACCAGGTTTCTTGGGACCAAGGCAGAAGAATTAAAAGGGTGTAGTGCACATTTTTTGTTCCTTCCTCCTTCCACAGTACCAAAAGATGAAGCTCTTCCCTTTCTTTCTGAACTATCTGGTGCAGAGGTAGTGTTGGACTAGATAAGTCTTGTGTGCAGTTCAGCATAGTGATTGCCACAAACACAAATGACGATGAAATTGCATTACTGACCTATATGAATTGCTTCTGCCAAAGCATCTTGTCCTTGCGATGCTCTGAAAAAGCGTAAAGCCCTTAATGCATATTTTTTAAACTCAGGACTATTGAGTGCTCCTGTCACAGCAGGTAGAAGGAAGAAGCAAGTACCATTCCTTCCACTCTAAGACACTAGAATATAGTGGATCTGGGTCATAGCTGTCAGCTACTGAAGGTTATGGGCCTTGGTAAGGAATCCCAGAAAGGCTGAAAATGCGTATCACAACATCGGTATTGCCTACCAAGCTTTCTACGTTCCTGCAGTGACATGCCGTTTTGGTGGTAATAGAGAGCTTTGACAATAGCAGTCTCAATTCATGTAGTGAAATGGTAGATTCCTTTTGGCAGAACACGTAAAGAAAGCGAAAATTTGGGTCATGTTGGTGGGGAGACTGTAACCTTTTCCTATCTTGAGCAACCTGCCCTTGAGTTGTGAACTCGGTCCACCTCTGAGAGAGGAGCAAGCAGTTCCCAAGACAAGGGCAAGAATTGTAGATCAGGGTGCTTACCCAACTCCTCTTCATGGAGTCACAAGGTTATGTACTCAGAAGGATGGATATCAAGATGGTTTTGTGAAAAGTTGCTGAAAGTTATTTTGGGTAGAAAAAAAAAATACCCTGAATCCCTTCTTTTTTCTGTGGCCAGAGTTGAAAGAGGCTTTTGGCCACCAAAGTCTCGGCTAAAGAAGTTTGAGGTCTAATTGGAACCTTAGTTCTTTGGAATTATTTTCTCCTCTGTAAGTACAAACTGTCAAAAGTCAATATTTGAAGTGTTTGACATATGAAAACTCTGTTTTCACTTGATATTTGGAACTGCCTTTGAGCAAAGGTATCATTGTGTCCCCTTTTACATGTATAGATTTCGATACGTAGGTTCTTAATTTACAAGGTAAATTCACTCTGTGGTTGTGATCGCGTTAAATCTGTCTACTAAATTACTGTACTTGCTTTCATCCTGTTCTTTACAGAGATGATTTGGGTTTTCTGGGAGAATGATGGTCGAATTTATGACTGTTTTCTCTACAGCAACATCAATTATTCCAATAATGGCCAAATAAAAGGAGCTATTTACTTGTTTTCTCAGACAAAAGACTTGCCGGGACTTTCAAGTAGCTCAGACGTCTGTATCACAGCAAGCCTCCCTGACAATGAATTCTCATGCTGTCTTCACACACGTTCCCACACTATTCAGTAGAGAGATCCCTGAAAAGACTCTTGTCAATGCCCTAGAGACTAGCCTATTATCCTTTTTATAGACTCTTTCCCCAAATAACGCAGTTTAATGCAATGGAACTTAAAATAGGAGTCAACAGTGTTGCAAAAGGTTTTGGTATTTCACTAAGCGAGTGTCACTTTAGCAGGGATGTGTCTTGGGTCTGCTGGGCTAAAATAAATGGGTTGCTGTTGAGTGTGAGAATCGGAAGCTCCCTGATGTTTGTTTTGCAACAGCAAAGATCGTTATCTTTCTGTTGCAGTCGGTGGTATCCTTGTACAGAACAGAGAGGCACCAAGCGAAGTGGTTTTAAAGCATGGAGAAGTCTCCATTTCTGCTGATAGGAGGCAAATCTGTTCTGTAAGGAAAGAGGGAATAGAGGTCTCATCCCATGCGTGTGCCAAGTGGCTACTTAAGGCTTAAGCATTAAGAGAAGATCACCTCGCTGATTCACTTGGGCTCTGCTAAGTTATCACTTTTGATCTGTTTATTGCATAGCTGATTGATTGCTTGGCATCCATGTTACACAAGTGAAATTTCTCAGATGTCCTTTTTTAAAACTAGGAGGAGAATTATAATTAACGTGAGATTTGTTTAGACTTGTGGTGGTTTGTTTTTTTTTCCTAAGAAACTTCATTTTCATTAAGTCTGTCTCACTTATGCTCTGACCGTGATTTCTCTTAGCCTAAAACAAGGGAAATAAATTCCCCAATTTAATATTTTCCTTTGATTAGAATTGTGTAACTCATGCTGAGATTAGTGAAATGTTTTTTAGTTTTTTTCTTTGTCTGTACCACTCCAAGGGCTCCATGACGAGGCAGGTGGCATAAACACCGTTTTGTAGATAGAAAATGAAAGGGAGAGAAGGAAATGCATTTCCTAAGATTTCACTTGATTGACCAGTCTGGTGCCCTCTGTGACAATGTAATGCCATTTATCTGTAAATAACTCAACTCAATGCTGGTGAATCAGATTATTTCATGCTTCAGCTCTGCCTTTGGTGATTTAGCTATAAACTAACTTAGTCTGGTTTTGCAGACAGTGCGGGCTGTGACATTGAATCATGGAATCGTTTAGGTTGGAAAAGACCCGTAAGATCATCGAGTCCAACCCTTAACCCAGCGCTGCCAAATCCACCACTAAACCGTGTCCCTAGTGATCCTAATGCTGGTAAAAGAGAATCATAAGTACTTAATTTTGAGCACTTCTTTTGTAACGGAAAACCACATCTTTCTGGAAGAATCACACTGAACTGTAACAGGTGGGAGAGATGAGCTGCTAAGACATCCTGAAGTTGAGCTTCAGTGCCTGGGCAGTGCCAAATCTTGAGAGGAGAAGCTGTCATTCTGAGAAACAGCCAAAGGAATAACACCTGAGGAACACGGATATCCAGCAGCATCCCTGACAGCACTGGGGTTTTCTGTAGCCACTTTACTACTGGTTTCCTCATAGCAGTGGAGGCTGAGGTATGGTAGTTGTACCAATAGCTTTAGATCTGGTCTGGAGCCTGCTGTTGGATGATGCTTGTGGTACTTGCTTTCCAGTCATGCATTGCTTAATGCCGGTCAAACATCTTTCAAAACACTTAAGGTGAAACAAAACTTGACTTTCTCTAGCTTCATTATTTCCTGGAAGTAGGAGGTGGAAAGTTGAAGCAAACAGCAGTATGTAAGGGGTGGCCTAACTGTTCAGCTTTTGGTGGTTTTCTGTTTGTAGGCAGCTGTGTGAAGACCTGCCAACCATACAAAACTGTTTGCAGAAGAGGGCTTCAGTAACATGTTGCAGGTTTTCAAAAGCAACAACTACCGTAAGTTGTTGACTCCTAAATTCCATAGCAAGGTTTGGTTAAAAAAAAATCTGCATTATTTCACTCAGATGTACTCCTATGAAAAAGAACTCTTCACAGTAACATCGTTGCAGCTGTGATATTCTGATAGTCTAAGGATATAAATGAGGTAAAGTTTGTATTAAGAGGTCATCTCTTCTATGACTTCTCTCTACAAACCCTTCATTCTCATTAATATGCATTCCTGGTCCCTCTACTATACAAAACATAATCATGCACCAAAATGACTGTTCCCTTTGAGCTTTGTCACCTCAGGCTTTACAGTGTTATTTCGTTTTGGTTCTCATTTAAGAAATTACTCAAGTACTGTTTCTAAACGAGGTTTGGAATGTTAATTAGATCCATTAGGTCTATGCTGCGGCCATCAAATTAATTTTGCTTCTGTCCTATGTAGATAGGAATCTCAGCTTCCTGAATTGAAAAGGCTATTACATTATATACAACCCGTCATGTCCTGAAACTTTCCTATAATGCATTTATACTACTTATCTGCCCCAAAGAAATATTTCTGCTCATTTAGGATAAGTTTAAAACACCTACTTTGCAGAAGACGGTCTCTCCTCTGTCTCTTTTTCCTTCTTATTTGTGGCAAAGGTTTAACTGAAGTTAAACTGAAATCAGAAATACATCCTTCTTTAAGCCATAGGACTTTTATGGGGGCATCAGAATTCCTGGACATTTAAAACAGAACAAGTAAGAAATTCTGCATCTTTAGTTCTAATAACAGTGCTTATTTTGTGTAGAGTCCAGCATAGAAACTGCATCCGAAACACTTTACAAAGTTGAATGGTAACAGACAAGAGGACAATTCATGTCCTTGGTAGGTTTGAAGGAGGCAGGACTTTGTATTATTTGAGTCAGAAGTCCATTCTGTTCCTACCAGAGAAGGGTATGGCATTAAAGCTACTAGAAGATACTAGGACAGGTTTGCATCCAAGGCCAAAAAGCATGGTAATCATGGACAGCTGTTTAAGGAAAGCATAATTCCTGCTAGCCAAAAAATGCACGTAAAAATGTAACCTGATGTGTAAATGAATGAAATGATGAGTTTCAACTTCCCTTGTAAAGGAAACCTGGAACACCGTGCTGTTGTGCATTTTATGAGGTAGGGAGGATTACAGTTTGTCTCAGGACTCCTTTGGTTTGCTGTTCTGCAGTGCCTTTAGCTCTGAGTAGCCTCAGGCCTTCACATCATTTGTGTGCACCAGCTCATGCTCCACATCTCCATCTGCCCCACATACAACTCATCAATATCTCAAATACCCACCTAGGAAACCTAATTTCTTTATAAAAGGAATGTCAGTTGGAAGGACAGATTTAAAATCTTCCTAAAAATTATCTGTCCCTCTCCCGGATTTGATGACACTGGGGGTTCTGACAGTTTAATTAATGAATGACTGTAGCTGCACTGAGAATCTCTGATAAAAGATACCCAAGACATAGAAAGTGTACTTGTTTTAATGTCTCATTGAAAGGACCCTTTCTTCAAATGAATATCCTTGGGACAATGTAATTGTCCTGATCGTCAATTAAAACGCCACGTGGCTTGTCTGTAATTCTTTTTTCTTTTCTAATTGTCACCTTAGGAAGAAATTATTCCAATTTTTCACAGCCAAGCTGTAAACCCTAAGTTCAACTTAAAGGAATGCAGTAAGAAGATGCAGTTTTATATGTGATGTTGAGAAATACAGTATAATTAGGATTTTAGTCTCTGAGGGAGGAAAAATAAAAATGCTGGTCTGGAGCACAAAAAAGGAAGAGTTTCCGTTTCTGATATTTCAAATGACAAAGAAATTTTAAAAAAATCAGAGATGGAAGTACTTTACTGAGCTCTGCACTAAGGAGACAAGTTATACATTGTTAGAAAATGTAAATAGGAGCATATCACTGGTGTTTTTTGGGCTTTGAACAAGGCGTTGAACCGTGCCTTCATTTCTTCATCAGCAAAATTAAATTAGGGATTGACATTTTGGTTCAGAATCTCATGATGAACATAGGGGAGTAAATTTGAATAGTTTTCCAAACGTGTTTACCAGTAAGCTGAATTTAACCATCCAGATAATTGCAGCTGATATTAGTTGTCTTTTGCCCACAACCTTTGATGCTAATTCTGGAAAGAAATTTGTCCGGTTTCTTTTGGGGGACTGGGGGCTATGAGGCTTGGTTTTCCCAACAGCAGATGGATTTTCATTTCTTTGTTCCATTTAATTCGTTGTTCTTATTAACCTGATCCCTGAAGGTGCGCAGCAGTCAAGAACGCACCATTCCTTATTGCTTTCCTGTCCCGGTGGTAAAGTCACCAAATACATCTTCACTGAAAGTTTTTGTATAATAAGAATCTGGGAAAAGTTAAACATTACTGCGGAGAGGCTCACTTGACATAGCTAAGGGTGTCTGCTAGGTGAGAAACCAGAGATGGATAGCTGTCTTTAACTTTGTGAATTTTATGACGTGAGAAGTCTAAGATGAAATAGTGCTGTGTCCTGTGCTCAGTCAGCATTCAGGAGATGAATGCATCCATCATTGGCATTGTAATTAAAAAGCATAGAGTGGCATAAATCCAATAAATTATTCCAGAAGTTTGTGAGGTATTTTTTTGCATCTTTTAAATATGAAAACTTATGGTTTCCTTGAGACAGGGGTTAAGAAATATCTCAGCGAACTGCAGAGTAATAGATTCTCCACTTAAAAATTATGATCCATATCATAATGAATATATGGCAAAAACCACCACGGCAGTAAAGAAAGACAGAAAAATGGCAAAAAAGCCCTGAAAACATGCCCGATAATGTATCCAAAACAGTACATGAATTATCAAAACTAGAGCATAAAACCGAGCTGGCTTTAATTTAAGTAAATTGGGTGGTTGAGGTAATAGCAAGAGCTTAGGTAAATGAATGCTCCAAGGTAAAGTCTGCCCCATCCATCCGCATCCACTCTGCCTCCAGTGATTTGTATTTCAACTTTTTTGCTGACGATGCCTGAAAAGACTAGTCTACCCAGCAGAAATCTGGTTTTTTTTGTAAATTGTATGAGTGCAATATAGATTTTACGGTAATATTTTCTATGTGTTAGGGTTTTTTTTTAATTAGGAGAAGAAAAAAAAGCTTTTTAATCGCTTTATCTTCTGAGATAAACTAACAGCCTTTGGATTCCTGCTATATATTAGTGTAAGAGGAACACACAAAGGACTTTGGAACTGGCACTGGGATGAAGCAATGTCCCAACTCTGTAGAAAGGATGTCCAGAGTGGAAATGAGAACGAGTACAGCATGAAATAACTATTTGAAGGCTTGGGTCTCCAAGCAAATTGCTCTTTGGCAAATAGCGAATTTTCAGTGCAGACTGGAGAGTCAAAATTAAGGCATTTGAGCCTCATAAAATAATGTCTTTGTTAAAATGGAGGGTGAAGAGATGCCAGTTAGGAATTGCACATGAGCAGTCCTGCTAGAGGACTGTCCATGCCCGTGTCTTACAAGGTCTGGTGACTAAAAGACGTTTGGGGAGGTTATGAGGAACATCTCTGTGTCTTCAAGACATTTAAGGAGGTATGTACTGTGCTGATAGTAGTCGTGTTTGATACTTCTGCAGTTTCACATATCCAGTGCCTGGTTAAGCCATTAAGGAATCCTCAGGACATCTCTGCGAATGAAGAATAATTGCTGATAAATTCACACTTTATGGCTTAAAAATACATGCTTTGATCTTTGGGAAATTGCCTATCTCTCTGTTACTGAGTCAATGGCAGACCATGAATTTAACTTAGGTGTGTTTCATACTCAGAATCTACTTATTTGAACAGTGTATGTTGAGAAGCCATAAAAACCTAGCTGGCTTCAAGGGAAAGAAAGAAAAAAATATGAATAACTTAATAAATAAATGCCAAGACCACAACCGGGGATGTTCATTGCTGCAAATATAAATGCATTTAGCAATAATCCTCTCTTTTTTCCTGTCTTGTTTTACTGTCCAGGATACCCTCAGATCTTCTTTCTGTGTTAAATTCAAGTGGTGGGTCTGCTGCAGTGTGTTAAAGATGTGAGGAGGAATCAGAGTGAAAGCTTACTAGGACATCTCCACTGCAATTCTAACATCTTTCATTCTGAAATCTAGAAAAAAAATCCCAGAAATATCAGATACTAGCACAATGATCTGGCTCTTTATGTTTTGCAAATGAAGGAAGTTATGGTTATTCCCCAGTGATCTTTCTACAGCACTTACCTTTTTTTCAGTGGCAAAGGAGCATATATACTTGTCATATGGGGGAATACGTTGCCTATTACCTTGAAGACCTTACGTGGTTTGATTATTTTCAATAAAAATCGCTGCTCCAAGGCCAAGCCCCTGGGAATTCCCCCTCACGCCATCGTCCAGGGCTGCTCCATGTAGCTCTCGGGTCTCGAACCTCATGGTGTCCAAGCCACTGGTCAGAGACAACGTCTCCAGCATTGCTGGCAGACACAGGACATGAAAAAGCTGAAACAGAGGCCAACAAGGAGTGTTATACCTTCTGTTGATGGAGCTTTCAGCGTTATTGCCTGAGTCCAGCGAAGGGAGGTTGTTACCTGGCTCATGCCGGAAAATCCTGATTTTTTTCCCCTGAAAAACCTTTGAGGAATCACCCCTTCAGCATGTGGTTTTGTCCTCTCACAGGTGATGACAATGTTTTCAAGGCTCAGCTTTAACAAAACAAAATACTACACAACTGGAAAAAATCCTGTCTGGAAAATAGATTCAAAAATTGTTCCACAGAAGCCCTTCAGATCGCTTGTGAACTTCCTCGGCTGGCCAGAAAGGAGCATATGCTTAATACTTTTCTTGAATGATTTTCTTGAATTCCCCCCACAAAAGCTTTTGTGAGTCATTCAGAGAGCATGTGACTTCTTACGGATTTAGAAATTCTGTTGCTAGGAGGCCTATGAAGAAAAATGTGGTATGAATAACATGGAATACTCACAGTAGTCCTCAAATAGCCCTTGTATCCATCTGTCACGTGTCAATGTTTGTTTATGGATATATCCTTTCCCAAACGCCAGTCTGCTTCATTGAAAACTTCACAACTTTGCTGTAGAATTGTCCTCTTTGGCTATGCAGATAAGCCCAAATAACTCTAGTGCAAATAGTAAGCTTTGACCTCAAGCAAAGCACTTTTATTGTTGAGTTGCTGCATTTCTCCTTTAGCTGTCACTGCCTTTGTTCAGCTATATGCATAATTTATTCTTTATTTAAATTTTTTCGGTAACAGATTTTATAATTGCAATTTAAGCATGACACTGGTACAGGGCAAAGATTAATTTGATTTTAATTCATTTTTTAATTGCAGTTTTCTCCAAAGCTCGAGTTCCATTTCTCTGTGTATTTAGAGTTGCTACACTGGTCTAACATAAATATTAACCCACTTAAGGGTTATATTATTTTTAATCTTAGAAAAAGCCTCTCTTTGGTTTAGGAAGACATTTCATCTCTGTTCACCATGAAATTGCCACAAATGAGCAAGAATAGAGTTGTCCTGCTAATTCCATGCGCGTGGCATTGAATCATTATTCTTTAAGGCACTTATGAATTTTCCTTAGAACAAGGAATGTAGTTTTCAAAGAAATTTATGGATTTAATGTTAGCTTATCTCAGCGATGTGTCTGAATTTTCCCTGTTCTGGATCTGGACTAATGTTTGTCTGGGCAAGGGTTACCTACTGCCACTTGAGGTAATAGGAAAAGGTTAAACATTTGTGCTAGAAAAAAAAATAAGGTGGAGACTCTTGAATCAGTTATCATCAAGTTGTCCCACTGTCCAGATGTGCCTTGCAATTCAAAAATCCATTTTGGGACTTAAGTTTGCAGCAGGATCTCCATCTTTGTCGCCAGATACCGTGTCTAAGGTAAAAAGATCTTGTGCTTAGTGGATTAATCTTGTTGTTGGCAGACTGATAGGTTGGTAATATGTGCCCGTGCTGGTGCTCCTTTTCAAAAAACATCAAGATGTAATGTTTCTACCAAATTAGGGTAAAGATGACCCCATTGTACATTGCTTTTTTTGCTGGAAAGCCAGTTGGGCCAGGACAAATAACAATGCCAGCAGCAAATAAACTTATACAAGTCTTACCAGAGCAGAACCTAGGTGACTTCTAAGTTTGTCTGAAGAATTAAAACAGCAAAATGAGAGTGTGTTATGCTTAAAAGCCTTTTAAATTTGTACAGTCTCAGAGTTCTGTAACTGGAAAAGTCTCTGTTTTGGGAAATGGTGTTTACCTCTTGCACAAATCAGAGAACCATGAGGAATGTGGACATTTTCACTCCCATGTTAGCAATTGTGCTGCTCTTAATAAGACCAGAAACTCAAGTTAATGACTCTTTGTTCCAAGAACAGGCCCAGGTGGTGTTTAACGTTACCTCCTGAGGTTTGTGGTCTTACTCGAATGAGATCACTTTGAAGGAGCAGACTATGGCTGTCAGCCTTTAGTCACGTAACAAGACACTAACTGCTGGGTCACATCATGATCCTTATATGCCTTCCCTGGTTTGGTTTTGTTTTGTTTTCAGTAACAATATTTCAGGAAGATCTGTGAGAGTTTCAGGTGCCTCTTGACGAGGAGCGAGAGGAGATACACTTCAGAGGCCAAAGGGTGCAGTGGTGGCCGGTGGCTCCACCAGGATGGGGAACCACAGTGATGGAGAGACACGCAGGAGCGCTGAGCCAGAATGTGGGGCAGCAAGACAGAATTGGGTCCAGAGACACTGCTCAGTGTCATACGCAGCTCAGGAAATCCATAGCCATGAGTCAGCTCCAGGGTCAAGCCCAGGCATCAGGTCCAGGTCTGGATGGGGGCGGGACAGGAGACCAGATGCAGATGTAGCTGCTGCACAGCTGCAGCTTGAAATCAGCTCCAACATTTTTATTGATGTCACCCCTTCCACTACCTGCCTCTTCTGCAAAGAACATCATCTCACAGCATCCCAGCAACGCCGTGCCCCTGCCTACGCACATCTATTTGCCAAGCATGTAGTGTACAGTGGAGCGTCAAAGATCAGAGCAGTTTAAAGAAAGACTTACAGGAACTGTCCAAAGACAGTCTTACAGGAACTTCCGACAGGTCATTGTAATGGATTCAACTGTTCTGAAGAATCCTAGAAATGCATCTGTTCCCCAGCACTTCAAGAGTCATTTATTAAGGTGTCACTCAAATGGATTATTCTTGCTTGTAAAGTGTCACCTAAGCCCTGGCCCTGCATAGGTTGTTTCTTACTATGCGGCAATGATGAAGCTTTCTGATGTTAAGAATCCGAATAGGTTTTATATAAGTACCAGGGTAATTCCTGTAAGTTTCCTGAATTTTATGTGCTGTTTTGGGTACTGGCAGCTTAAGTGGTTTTATGGGTAGTTTGTGCTACCTCCATGGCATTATAGCATTTGGAAAGACTTCGGTGAATCTCTACCCAGGACTATGTCCTTCTTTTACAGAATAGCTTTTCTTGGTGGAGAAGAAGAAGTAATTAAGGCATCCGCAATTTCCATATTTATTTAAAATATGAATGTATTTATGTATTGAGCAGGTAATCAGGGAGAAGAGGTGTGGAGATACTGTCTCAATGAACTTTCCCTTCCACCATATGTTAACATATAACACTGCAAAGCTGCCTCTCCACCAACCTTGCGGATGTTTTAATAAGGCAGCTGGGAATTACTGTGTTCTTACGCTGCATTTGGTACTGCTTTACACTTACACTATGAAAAAGAGAAGTGAAATAGGTAAGGATTAAACCTATTAGTAAAACTAAGTCAAACTTGTACAGCGAGTGCTGGTAACGTGCCCAGCTGTTGCAGTTGTGGATACCCGTGCTTAGCCTATTTTAAATTTGTTCATGTTCGTAGTATTTGGGCAGTCAGCAGTGAGTTGTTGTTTTGTGCTGCACATTAACTATAAAACCAGAGCTTGGGTCTGCTCATTTGACTCCTTGTGCTTGCACTCTCAGTGCTGGAGTACATTGGTTGTTTTTTTTCCATGCTACTGGTTATGGATTTTCTCTCAATGAGCTGTTGAGCATTTGATATATGGAAGGATCTCTTCTCCAAGATTCATATAATCCATGTTGTTTGCTGTACACCTTGAACCTTCCGTGTGGCCATGTGTACTCATTCTGGAAAAGTGACTAGAAAGATTTCTAGTAGGAATCGAGTGATAAATCAGGATTGTACTTGAACTAAGTTAATTCAGTCCTTAATTTGCTCAAGTGTTTAACTTTTTCTACTGCTATATTCTAAACTTAGGGGTGATCTGAATGTTGGTTTTTCAGCAACCAGGATGAGTGGAAATACTTATTACGTAGGTGGCTGGCTACAGGGTTTTATCACATCTCTAAAATAGAAACAATATTCCTTTTCATTTGTGTGGAGACTTTTGCCTGAGGATGTTAATGCAGCTTTATAACATTCTTGGGAGGAAGAAGAATGTTATTAAATCTAGTCTACCAGTGGAGTAGATTTAGTCATACTCCAGCAGAGAGACTGTACCCCAGTGGGGAACAGAACCATATTTTCCCCATCTCTTTAGTTTAGAGCTTCTATTGGACACAGTCATGTGTTCTGTGTGGGAGATACATATTTATTTGTAGATAACTAAGTTCTTTGCAGTGTTCATTCTGTCTTGTCAATATGGTCCATCAAATTGTAGCAAACTGCTTACAGATCATTGGGATCAAACTGAGACTAATGTACATGAGCTGATGCCATCCTACCAGCAGCTGTCCACGTTTTATGCAGCGATGAAATCTGACTTAAATCAGAGCATGCCTTTTGCATGGTATGAATAGAAATAAAACAGCATAGCACTTACAAGACTTGCCTTTGAAACTCTGAGAAAACAGTAAGAGTTGTCTCATTTAGGAGTCAAATCTCATGGCAATCCGTTTACCAAAGAAATGCACAGGCTCTGTCAGGAGATTTTAAAAGCCACAACGTGGTTATATCTTTGTTAATCATGAAATAGAGATCTTGACTAATGAATGAAATAGCATCCTTGACTAATGTTAACTGGCTGATGCCATGGGTAGTTCCCTTTCAGAAATGTATTTCTTTCTCTCACTTTTAAATACCTTTTCCTCCTCCTTGTTTTTCCTCACCTTATTTTTCCTATTTGACATATAGAGACTGGTGGAAGTTTTTTGACTAGACGTTGAGATGATACTGCTTCTTTGGTACACTGGTCCTGGCAGGCCTGTGAAACACTCCTTTCCCCCAGTGGTCTTGTCCTCTTTCTTCCTTTGGAGGTATATTGGTCAATTTTGATAGAAGACAGCGTCTTAGCTTTGTCCCCATAGATCTTCCTTGTGGTTTAGTAACGGTCATTGTAACTATGGTCAGGTGAAGCATATACACAAGCTATTTAAGACATTTACTGAAGACATCAAGGAAGGAGCGTGGGGAAATATATTCTGTCAAGAACTGCCTGAACTTTTTCAGGACTGATAATCCATGGAAAATAAGGTAACCATGTATGACAAGGCTGCAGAGAGAGGGGATGGAGAGCGTTGTGTGCAGGGTGACACTGGAGGCAAGGCAGGTTCCGCAGTTCTGCCAACTAAGTCCTCTGCTTCAAAGTGCTTGGCTGTGTGCTCGCTCCATAAGGCCAGCTAAAAAAGCCTCCTTCATCTTTTTCGCTTTCTCTGCTTTATGGAAAATGCACACAAACTGTACCTGCCTTAGAAATCCCTCACTGTTTGCAGGCAGGATTTATAAATAGATGTGTTTCTGTGGCAGTTGATTTAAGAAAAAAAAAAAAAATCCAAATAACAAACTTACTGTGTGATGAATTCTACATGCTTGCCGAAGGAATCGATACCCTCTTTGATTTTCACAGTATGGATTCAATTTATATGTGCTGAGAGAAGCAGGAATGAACTTTCCTAAAGGAAACAAAATGATTCTTTAAGTTGTTTATATCGAGTATTTTATTTGCAGATGAAGAATATCATGTGCAAGTGTAATGGATCTGTCAGTTGCAAATGATTTCTATGTATATAAAAAAAGATCAAACATATAAACTCCCTAAAATTAGACCTCTTTATCTAATCATTATAAAGTATTACCACAGGCAAGATAAATAGAGGCTCATCATGGTGCTAATATACTTGGAAAGTTCAGTTCAAGCCTAATAAGGAAAGAATTTTGCTATTATTGCTGTTCATATATTTTAATTATTTATAAGCATACTATCAAGAACAAGAGAGGGACTTTAGAGATAAAATCCTTAGAAAGTTGGTCTCTTTTTCCTTTTTCTTTTGTAAAGGTTTTGACCAATATAATTTTCTGCAAAATGTTTTATGTGGACTATCTGATGTCAGTTCAAAATGGGAAGGAAATGAGAATAATGTAACAGAGGTTTGAGTATTTGACTCAAGTGAAAGGAACCAACAACTAAATTAATTTGTAGCATAAAGGGTCATTTTGAGTTGTTTTTGCGAAGGAAATAAGGTGTGAGCTTTCAGGTTGTGTTTTATGAGCAGCTTTATAAAACCTTTGGATATTTTCAGCAGAGATGGAGAAATCAGAGTTAGGATCCTGGAAACAGTTTTGCAGAAACCTTAACTCGGATGTGCAGAAGCAGAGATTTGGTGCTGTTTATAAATGTTTCTAGGGCTAGGGCCTAAAAAGAGAAAATAACTGTTAGAGTTTTCAGTTCACCCTGTTACCAATATAGAAACGTTCAGCAGAAGATCCAGTAGCTAGAGGCACTTCTGCTGGTTCCTGCCCCTCCTTCCTTGAGTGAAGCAGTTGCTCAGTGCAGTCTTTTTTGTCTCTTTTTTTTTTCCAGTAGTCATTTAATTATTATTTGGCCAAGCTGCACTTACTGCAGTATCTTTCCTACTAATTTAAGCACTCCAGCTTTTGAATGATTAATGTTGACTGTGCTCAGAAATCTCACTGAACCTTTCCAGCCCTGAGATGTGTTGAAGTTTATGAACTGGTTTTG
Source organism: Eurystomus gularis (assembly GCA_013400335.1). Classification (NCBI taxonomy): domain Eukaryota; kingdom Metazoa; phylum Chordata; class Aves; order Coraciiformes; family Coraciidae; genus Eurystomus; species Eurystomus gularis. The sequence goes on from VZZY01016216.1 coordinate 86,019, forward strand.
ATGTGGAGTCCACTGTGCCAAACAGGAATAACTAATGTGTGTCTGGACTGGGCTAATATATGTCTTCTGTAGGCAACTGGCTGACCTTGCTGTCTTGGCCAATTTTAAGGCAGTGTCTGAGTTACTGTCTGTTGTTTCTCTGGGGGCTCTGGTGTTGCTGCTTGTAAGGTTTTTCTCTTCTCTCAGATATCTTTTTATATTATTCCCCCTCTCATAATACTTGCTGGGACTCTAATTCTGATCACTCTATATTCATACCTGGGTTGTAACCTTTTCCATCTTGACAATATTGGCAATACTCATTCATTCTAAATGAATCCGGGTCCGGCATCTGCCTCACAGCTCTAGCTTTTATTAAACAACCCGTTGCCATCTACCATTACCACTTCTTATCTGTCCTTTGACCATTTTCTGTTTGTGAATATAAAGCTGGATTAATTTTTCATTTCAAGTCTAGTAACTCACAGTGGGGAGTGCTTTCCTGAAGTTCAGACAGGCATTTAGATGCGCCATGTCCTCTTCATTCACTAATTCGTGTAGGTTGATCAAAAATTGCTTTCTGTATGAAATTAAATATCCTAGGAGAGAGGCTGTTTTGAAAGCTGTGTGGCAAGACATGTTCAGATAGTAATTAATATTCAGTGCAGAAGAGAAGCTGGCTGTTAATTTTCACAAGTGTTTTATGATGGCGGTAGTACTTTACAGAGAGCCCTTCATGGCTAGAGAAAATAGATAACTCTATTATCTGTAAACAACAATAGGAACTATACATCAAATTGTTCATGTAGCCATCTCATTTTTAAGATTTAGTAAGGCTTACTTTTAATTTTAGTTTCTACCAAGCCTTTCTGATTTATCACTTCAGTGTCTCAGTTGATTGTAGTGCTGAACTGAGCGCAGTCTCCCCTCCATAAACACACACACCCCTTTATTGTATCGGCTGTTACTACAAAACTCAAAAGCAATATTTAGGCAATAAACGCGCATAAAATTTGGTTGTGACTCCTCTAGTTCAGGCTTCTCATCACCAGACCTGCTAGACCGCAGATGGAAAATAAAATGGGAACATAAAATCCATCTAACCAGCTCAGGTGGTCCTTGCCACCCACTGTCCCTTCTCCAGGGCCAACCTCTCCCAGGTCTTCTGAGCAAAGATGAACATATCTGAGAGCAGGCATTTCTGGAAATCCTTGCCAAGGGAAAAAGCCCTTCTACAGTCTCACCTGTTCTCCTGAAGATGAAAATGTGCATCTCTGCCATTCTTTTTATTAATTTCAATAAATGTCTGTTCCTTTAGTAGAGAAAGGGAAGTCTATAAAGTCATACCGAGCCATTGGCTTCACTCGTGCCTTGGAGAAATACGTTTAAAATATTTATATGAAGTTGTCTTTTGATTTTACTGCATCTAAAATACTAATCAGCTAATTGGTATCGACATGGGGTGTTTTCATGTGTGTAAAATTTGCATTTGGAATTTTAAAACTTCTTTTGAAATCAGACACAGTTATCAAATGGCTGCGGGAAAGGCAGAGACCACTGTGCACTGATCTCCCTGCTTGGGCTTCTTTTAATTACTCTTAACATTGCTCAGCAAATAATTCAGGTCTTAATTTTTTGGTGGGGGGGATAGAGTCCTAATATCAGAGTGTATTTAGTGGCAAGTGAGAGGTTGAGGGGAAGAAAAATCCACTAAAAATATTATAATAAAAGAGAAACCAGGTACCAGTGACTATTTGTGCTGCCCTCCCATACATGCGTGCTTTCTGCCGTGAGTCGGGACCTTTCCATCAGTTCGTGGAATTTGATTTAAACTATGGTTCCGCTCTTTACCCTCTGGAGAAGAGGCAATGTCAAACCTAGAGGAACTGTCCTATGCCTGGTGGGAACCGGTAGGTAAGACAGCATCATGGAGGTGAGTTGTGAGTGTGATGGGTTACACTCTTGCATCCTTCTTAGACCAGTTTTTCTGAGAACTGGGAAAATAGCCTGGCAGTGTGAATGAAAGTGGGTTTATTGCACAGAGAAGTGAATTTGTGACTGGAGATGTTTAGGAACCAGTGCTACAAACGGTCATGATTATGCATCCTTGTCTCCAGTTAGATACTCACAAGGGTCAAGGTTAAATGATAAGCCAGTTCTTCTAGCAGTTGTATACCTTCTGGATGCTCTGTTGGCTGATCACTCTGTGATGGCAACATTGGTCTCTCCTCAGTATTGGCCCAAGTCTTCTATCTCATATTCCTTTCTAAATGCACCGGAGGAATACTGTGATATATTGCTACTTGGTGGGTTGATGTTTCAGTCAGTAAACCTGGGAATGAGCAAAGCGTTGTCTCGACAGCAGTGAAGGATGGGCATCTCCACAGGTCTCCTGAGAAGACTGGGGAGAGGGTGTGTTGTCTGCAAAGATTCCTGCAAATTTATCTTGAGCCTGGCACCTTGAGGAGGTGCTTATGTGTGAGTCAGACTGGATCATCCCAATAAAAATGCTGTCATGAGTGGCCAGAAGAGATCATTATTCCATCAGTGTTTTGACTTACTACCTAGTCTATTGAATCTCTGTTGGGAGAGGGAGAAAGGTGGGAAGAGCCCAACATACCAAACACTAAGGCTGGGAAGGTCTCACATACCAAACTGTTTTCTCAAGAAGAAAAATTCTATTTGAATCTAACTGAAGGACGAGAGGAAATGGCCACAAGTTGCACCAAGGGAAGTGTAGATTGGATATTAGGAAGAATTTCTTTACTGAAAGGGTTATCAGGCATTGGAATGGGTTGCCCAGGGCAGTGGTGGAGTCGCCGTCCCTGGAGGTATTAAAAGACGTATAGATGTAGTGCTGAGGGATGTGGTTTAGTTGAGGACTTGTCAGTGTTGGGTTAATGATTGGACTCAATGATCTTAAAGGTTATTTCCAATCTAGGCAATTTTGTGATTCTGTAAAGACCTAAAAAAAAAATTCTTCTGTAGAGGGAAGAAAAAAAAAAAGGCAAAAGTTGTTGATCTGGCTTGCGTATTCTTCAAAAGAACAATAAAAAGCAAGTTTGGCCTCTAAAATGTTACGGAGGTGAAAGCAAGACTTTCCGTGTTAAAGAAATACTCAGTGGCACGTGGGATAAAATATGGATTTCCTTTCCTGGATGAGTGTCCTGGCCCTTCTGCTGCTCATATACCTGCAGATACCAAGTGCTCTCTATAATGTGCTACTGTGAGGAGGGCCTGGTGGACATGTATTTCAGGCCATCCACTAGCCAAGCGGTTAACATTCTCAGGAGAAGTGGGGAACTGATGGAATTCCTGGCTTTGTGTGGCTATAGAGAGTGGACGTTAATGTAAATAATTGAATTTGGAGTTCTATCAGGTTTTGAGAACTGAACTTCTGAGACTCTGAAACAAACCCTGGCCTATTCCAGCCCCTCCATGGAAAGCTGACTTCTTTCTGAGGGTTTATTTTGGATGTACTCCTGAGATCTAGCGATGGGATTTCTACCACTTCCTCAGCTGGTAGTTTGGAGGCTGATCTATTATTTCCAACGTATGTTTGCCAGGATCTGAAGCAGTACTCGGAACTTTCCTGTTCTTCCATATCCCTAATTCAAGTTATAGCTACAAGTGTCAAAGGTAATCGTAGAGGTTCTGAGACAGCAAAAAGAAAATAATTTTGAAGCAGCTGGGCTACAGCTTTCTCTGAAAGGGGAGAATGAGGAAGCATCAATATTTTATTTGACATAATGGAGAGTGTCCCTGTTAATGACGGATAAAATATCCGTATTTGCACTCAGTTAACGACTGTTCATTTTAGTATTCATAAAACATGGAAATATTTAAATTTCTCTTGTAATTTGTGTAAACTGTGGATACAAAGATGTACTATAAAGCACTTTACAACCTTACCAGCACAACGTACTAGTTTGCAAAGCAATTCATAGCACTATTCGAGCCTGGCCAGAGGAAGCACATTACCACTCTGCAGGTGAGAAGCCTGTTTTAAAGCGTGGCAGTCAGGACAATTTTTAATCCTGCTATAATGAGAGCCCTCTAAATGTACCAGAAAGATGCTCAACGTATCTTAAGAAGAAGAAGAAGTAGTCTTGTCTGTAGTCTAGGGAGGTGATATTTGATGAAATTGCATCTGTACTTCCTCATATTATTTATAGCCCAAGATATTGCATTATATGCCTGATATAATCTCTGTATTATCTCTGGTACATATAGTCTCCCTCAGGCTTCTCATGGAAATGAGGCATTTATGATTTCCCTGGAAAATTAGATTTTACCTAAATACATCCACACTGATTATAAAAAGCGCTGCAAAAATCTTCACATTTAGGGTTGCATGAATGTTTCCATCCTAATTCCCTGACTGCAGCATTAAACCTTTCTGAATTTTCCCTCTGAGGAGAATTTTTTCCTGCCCTGATTTCTGCCTGAAGACTAACAACGCAGTTTTTCAACTTTGAGTAAAAGTTGTTCATCTGCTTTGCAACAGAATCATAGACAGGAATATTGTTTTTCATATTATTCAAGAAGAACAAGCAAATAGATCCTGCAGTTCAGATTATATCATTGATTATATAGTGAACCATCACCCACAGCTGGAATAGCTTTAGAGTTTTTAAGGGATATTTCAACCCTTAAGTGGTTAAGCCGAATTTGTTTGTGTTATTATAAGAGTTTCTTTTTGGTTTAGCTTTTCATGTTCCTCTAAAGACAGTTTGCTGATGGCTGAAGAGAAAGCATGTAAGATTTATTATCTGTCTATTATTTAAAATATGATTGTGTTTGAAAGAAAGAGGCTTTTGGGTAGAACTTCAGCAGTTTAGTGACCACTTTGTATCAAACAATGGCACCAAGAGTCCCGTAGCCCACCACATGAGCTGGAAGACAGTAGTTTGTAGAAACTCAACCTGTTACTTCTCCTGAGGCTATTAAACCTCTTTTACCTGTATTAAGGTAAAGCGAGAGGCTTGGTCTAGGAATTTGTTTTGTTAAATGTCGTAACAATAAAGGCAGCAATATTGTTGTGGAAAAGAACTGGAGCAGGTACTCAGTGCAGCAGCTGATACTTCTAGTAGGAAACCGTTTGATTTTCGTCACTGACAGGGTGCTCAAAATTGGCAAAGTGCTTGGAAGTTACAGGATTCATCTCGATTTGTATTGCTTTGCTCCGTAGAAAAGGGACCAGCAGGGAGATTTTTGTGTCTCCACAGAAGGAGGAAAAAAGCGTATTTGGCCATCCGAGGTGACTGACGATTGCTACTAAAAAGAAGCATCCACGCCAATGTGCCATTCCTCATGTTTGTTAAAATGCAAGTGAACAAATTATTACTTCACTTCTAAATCACCGGCAGCATGTGGAGTCATAAAGAGGGGATGTATTTTGAGTTTTGACAGGTACGGATAGAGTAGGAAATTGTTTGCCAAATTTATATTATCAGCCATCGTTCAACCTTTCCGTTTTTTCCTATTTAGCTCTTGTGAAGAAGGGCAACCTTTACAAATTAATAAGTGCAGTAATGATAAATACAACTGTGGACAGGATAGGAGGAGAAATTAATTTAAAAGAAGACTTGGCAATCATGCAGGAACATCCTCAAGCAAAAACTTGGAATTTTTATGTAAATCAGACCACTGCATTTAAAACCACTTGAAACAGTATAAAGCCCAGGCAACTGAAAGTTAATTTTAATTTTTACTGGTAACATTTCTGAAATTTACTGAGTGAACTTCAGCAAAGCCTGTGCTTTTCAAAAGCAACACCGACTTCATCCTCAGTTGAAAACTCCTCTGTGCCTACAAAGAGAGAGCTACAGTGATGCTTTTCTCTGGCACACTTCTGCCTGTCCTATTCAGTATCATCAGAGCGTGTTCAAGGTTCTTGAGTAGGTTCAACAATATAAGCAAATCAGTACCTTCCAGTTTCATATGTTAAATTCTCATGGAATCAGGAAATAAAAGAGCATTGGAGGTCTATGTCGGTAAAGCAGAGGTACGATATTCCAGCTACTTCAAAATTAAGTAGATTTGCATGCATAGCTAGAAAAATGTCTAGCTAAGTTACCACAAGGAAGTGTTTGCTAGTACTCTGCATATGTAAAGTAGAGCCTGGTTGAAAATGATCATCAGGCTAATTGGATAGGGGGAAAAATATGCTGGACAAGGCGAGTCAAACTGGAGGTAAAGAAATGCTTTGCACAAAATCACCGCACACTGTAAAAGAGGTGGGATGGTGTGGAATAACAGGGCTCGGACTAAAGAACACAGTTCCCATTTTGGACACTTTGAAAGGGAGAAGGGAGCTGGGTGCAGCGGGTTTCGAGGGCAAGGCTGAGTGGTGGTTGTGATGTTGAGGAGATCACAGACAGCAAATGTCACCCAGGAAAGAGCTCCCTGCTGCTTCTATAGCTCTGCACTTTGGTGTGCCCAGAAAATGAGGAGTTTTCTTAGAAGTCCATCAGTAACTCTTGATAAGAGCAAACCAGGCACAGGGGAGCCTCTGAAGTGCATGGCTGAGTGGAATAAAGATGCCTTTAATCAGTGCTTGCTTTTCTGTATTGTCAAGTCCCTAGCAGGCATGGAAAGACAACTCTGGTCTCAGATTGCTGAGCGACTCTGAGGTAAAAGTAGCATGCAGAAGTTGGCACGGCTGTCTGACACAGAGAAGGCTTTGAAGTACGTGCTTCATTTCCCATAGGTTGCCTTATTTTCACCCAGCAGAAACTGACTTTGTGTTCTCTTTCCAGCTCCAGTAAATAGATGTTAAATAAGAACCTTGTCTCCCTCTCCAGATTATGGGGAAATGGACACTGTTGATGGCAGTTCGATGAGAAGTTCATTTGTAGGGTTGTTTCCAAGCCCCAGGGATGGCAAGGGGTCATCAGGCAGTGGTTTGGGTGTAGCCTTCAGCCCCTCTTGATCAGCTTTCTGATGGGGCAAGTCCAGTTGAAATCAGATGCTGAATCTCAGATCAAAGCATCATGTTACTCTCTACAGATTGGGATTAGAATGTCTTCTTTAATCCTATTAGCTATAACCTATTAATTCTTTTCTTCTCTTGAGTGGTGTTTTGGATAGAAGTTCCACAGACCTCATGTTTTAAATAAAGCCTGGAACATTATAATTTGGGGTGGCTATCATACATTTTTTTTGTAAGTGATACACTGAGGAGCTGCTTTCAGCACCCTCGAGGGATCCAAGGGTTGCAGACACCATGGGATACCTTTTCCATCGCCTTGAGGAATCCCCATGCATGTAGATATTTTAGACCACATGAGGCATTCATGTGGTCTAAAATAATTCCCCAATGAGAAGCCAGCTCAAACCTATAACTGGTAGCCAGTTGTGTCATGTGGAAATGACTAAGCTGGGGTGTGCTGATCATTTGCATGCTCCTCTGTTGTGTTCCTTATGCAAAATGAGATGTGCTTTTTGACTCAGTTAACTTCTCTTGGGTAGTTTTGTCTACACAGAGCAATTTACTGAACACCATCGAGAGGTAATGAAGCAGCAGTGTTAGAGACCAAAAAATTGACGCCGCTTTGGACGCAGTACGGTCTATTCTTTCCCTGCAACACTATGTCATGGTGTGCCTGGGGAGAGATTTACAGTGTAGACACTTGTCACTATGGAAGGAGGCAAAGGCCGTTCTGTTACACTGGGAAGCAGGCTGGAAGCCTACAGATTTCACTCTTCAGAGGTTTTAGTTATTGCAGAGCAAAGAAAAAAAATGCCTGAAGCTTGTATTTGAAGCCTTTGCACTTCTGAAGCACACCAGCTTGTATTACTTTTGAAACTTGGCCCATTATTGTTAATGGAACCTGTTCATAAAATCTGTTTCCCCAAATGCTTACCAGAATGAAAGCATCGCACAGCAAAATTTGTAATTATAGAGAGATGTCTCTTTTCTTTTTTGTACTTCTTAGTTTATTTGTGCTTTCTCTGTTATAGAGAAACATATGGAAGAGAATAAATAGAAAAAAAACATAAGATAAGGGGAAGGCAGAGAAATTAGGAGACATGGCCAACAGAGAAAAAAAAAATGTTTCCACATATGTCATTTCCATCACTACAATATATCAAGTTAGTTTATAATCTGTCGCCTTGTTTATAAGAGTAGCACAGTCTTGGCCAGAAGATGACGGAGTGAAGCAGGGACACTTGAACTGAAAGCATGAATCTGTGCACTGGTGAGCTCCTTCCTGCAGCCGAGCTGGTCCAGCTGCCTTTTTGGGTCGTGTCCTGACCGGCATGCAAAACACATACTGAGTGGAGTAGTCTGTGGAAAAAGGTGGTTGTTTTAACACTATATGGGAGGCTTTTCACTGTTTCCAGACTTCCCAGAGTCTTTCAGGCTTTTGATGTGATGGTCAGCCCCACTTTGCTTTCTGAAGACTTTGCAGAGATTTAAAATGAAGGCTGTGAGGATTTCAGATGAAGCAATGTGAGGAAAAAGAATGGGAGGTATTTTTGTAGCCAAGAACTGAAGCAAGAACTGAGTTTTCCTGGCAAGCCAGGCCTGGTCAATACAAGGCTCTGGGAAATTAAAATACCTCCTTGTGACTGACATGGGTTTATAGCTCTCCATCAGTTCTGGTTTATCTCATGAATATCCTTTAAATACCCTTATTGAGATACATACCTTGCATAAAATTGTGCAAATAATAAAATCTTGCAAATATTTAGGTGAATTACAGCTTCTTCATTTAATTACTGTATGTGGCTGAAGGACAGTGGGAACGGGGAGAATTCAAATAGGTTGCACTGAAATGCAGAAGCAAGTGGAAAGTTTTCAAACCTCCCTTGTCAAATAAAGAAACTCTTGTAATGTTGATCCCTTGCTTTTTATTAGTTTAAGTAAGTGGTAGAGATGCCTCTTATGAAAATTTATGAAAGTACTTCGGAAATATAGCTCTTCAAGACTTAGCTGTAGGATTATTGTTACCATTGATTATAATTTAAAGTGACTCATCTGCTTTCCTGTATGTTAAGGCATGAGATCTCTTCATTTTGTATAGAGATCCACTTCTCAGCTTGCGGTTGATGAAATATGTACCCTTTGCCTTAAGAAAAAAGAGGCAGCACAAAAACACTGAAGCTTTAGCTGCAAAAATAGCTTCTGCACTGTTGTGCTTAGGACTTGCTTTGTAGAAAATTGTTTCTTTTCACTGCAATTTTGCTGTTACAAACTGGAAAGATTGAGCCGTAACAGGGCAGTCCATTAGAAATGTCTCTCTTTGATCAAAGTAAATACATAACTAATTGCACCTTGTCTTGTCACCCAGTGGATTGAGGCACTTCGGGTTGCAGTGGCATCTTTTGAGTCATGGTATGGCCTTATAGAATCCTTTCATTTCTAGTAAGAGAGCGAATCTCCTCGGTTAGCAACCTGTAAAATGTTAGTGGTAATTGTTACCTAGCCAGGAGGAGTGTTATGAAGTCTAATTAGTGAATGTTTTACTGTTCACGGGGGAAAGAAAAGAAGCTGCTTTGATTTTTCTCTTTTAAGACTGTATCTATTAAATCTGCTATTGTGGAGTTGTTCTCAGTGCTTTCGCGTATGAGATTGGTAATCTAAGAGGGCTTTGCCATCCTGAAATATTGTGGGTCTTGCCCAGCCTTAGGTACAAAGGCTTTTCTCAAAAATGTAAGGAAAATGACGCTTCAGAGTCCTTCTCTTGCTTTCAGTAGGATGTTCTAAAGGGAAACTCTTTTAAACAGGAAGGCAAAGCAAATTGTAGCACTTCAATAACAGCCTCATCTTGCTGCTGTTCAAGGATGTAAAAGACTTTGCACTTAGTTTTTCTGTAGGTTTGCAAGGTCTACTTGAGTAGAAGTGCTTCCAAGACAGACAATGTTACCTTCCTTGCTGACAAGCTTAGATGATTCCGTGTCTGAGCTGGTTTTGTTATTTTTGGTTGGGGTTTTGTTTTGTTTTGTTTTTGTGGTTTTTTGTTGTTGTTAAAGTTTCTCTTTGTCAGTATTTCGGCACTTCCCAGGTAAATCAGACGTGCCACAGCAAGCCTCCCAGTAGACTTCATGGACTCTTCTTCCAAGTGTCTTTCTCCTTACAGATATACTCATTAAAGTACTTTTACATAAAGTACAATAAGCTTCACCAAAAAAATTGAAAATCCTACAAGTTGTCCCCTTGATAGTAAAACATCTCTCAGCGTGGTGGTCTTGGGGAATCCAGTCTTCTAGTCAGAAGTGCTGTAGCCCCACCTCTGCTGTGTTTCACGCTGAGCTGTGGAAAAATATCCACCCTAAGGAGGACTCTTGTCATAGACTGGGAACAATAAATAAAATTATAGCCAATGAAATTGTAGCCCTGATAATATGAATAGGTGAAATAGAAGAGTGAATGGAAATGCATTGTAATGGCCTTCCAGCATAAGGTTGTGGCATGGAGCCAGGTAGAGGTGGCCAATGTTTTTGTCCTGGTTTCCCATGTAATCAGAGCAGAGCGTGAAGCATTTTGTCACTTTACGCAGCAGCATGACTGGGATTTCAGAAATATGGTTCTGTTGTGAACCGTTAACTGTAAGAAAAAGTAAATGAGACAGCAAGCTCCTTGCCTTTCTCTCTCTGCCCGTCCTTTTGCCCCACTGCAGTTCAAAACAATCCACCTGGGACTTGGTTCAATTTGGGTAGCCTGAGATCCAGCATGTGACAATGAGGTGTGATGTTGGGGCTCTGTCTGAGAATAGGCCAGATAAACTAAAGTTATCCTGGTGTTTCATTTAATTAAGTGCGGATTTCAATAAGCAGAGGGTAAGATTGCAGCTCTGTGCTGTGTTCTCACGCATCTCCCCTTTCCATCTTGTGTGTATCAAATAATAGATGGGCTGATTTTTCCTTTCCGTGATTTAATAATCTACTACTGTGGTGGCAGAAGACCTTCCTACCGTATCTTTACATTTAGGAACAGTTGTGCTTTGGGATTTCATTCCCAGAAACCAAACACTATTGCCCACTATTTTGTCTGCCTACACATTTTTGGTTAAGAGCTTCTTCTCTGTACCTTCTCTTACGGAAATGGAAAACTTGCAAGGACATCTTGAAGTTTAGTGAGGTGATTATGGTTCCAATGTAATTGTTAGGCAGGCCATTTTATATATATATATACACATATATATAGTTATTAATTATATAATTACCTTCCATTAATTTCATAAACCATTAAGGAAAAAGAAGCGTGGTTAAATATTTGACCATAATTTTGACACAGTAATCCTTGCCTGGGGCAAGGGCTTCTCTTAGCTGTTCTCTAATTCTAAGCTTATGCAAGCTCCTCCTCCTTTTTAATTTTACACTTGATTAATTCTACTTTGTTTATGAATTTGTTATTTGCGGCTGACTCCCCAGGATGCTAATTGCTACTGCAAACTACAGATACTGCTGAGCTAATGTATTCTGAAAATATCAGGAAAAGAGAGGATGTCATGAATGTACAGTTCAAAAATGAGCCACTGATTTGTAATTTTGAGTTCTTTCCAAAAGAATAATAAAAAAGATAGATCCCTTATTCTTTGCTTCTTTTGGAGAAAATGCCCATCTCCACTTTATTTATATCTGTGAAAGAGGAGAGTGGAACTGCAAAAAAGAGGGTTTTTTTCTGTATTTGGTCATGTGTTTGATGTACGTTACTCCATAGTTATTAAGGCAACAACATAACCTCATATATTCTGGTAGGAATTCCAAGGTTATTTAAACTATAATACTAGGAATTGGGTCCAGAATAAAGTCTTAATGTAAGTGAAAGGAATACAGAACTTGACAGCTTCAAAATGACAAATCCTTTGCATTGTCCTTTCATTGCTGCATTTTTCCTAGTGAAGAGAAAGTAAGATGATCGGTGGAGTGCAGATCAGTGGTAAGAAATACAAATCAAGGTACCAGTTCTTTGGTATGTCCTGTTGGATATGTGATGCTCTGGATGAGGACTGGAAAAAGATTTCATTGTTCTGTTGATCTTCCAGACCAAGTCTGGCAGCCACAGGAGAATTCTTCCATACAGAGGTTGGTTTTTGGTGGCAACCTCTGGATGAACATCCAGATGTGAAACTTTGGAGTGGCCTGAAGTACATCAGCTTTATCAGTTGGACTTGAATTTCTTGTCTCCGTAAATGTAGGTATATTTGTGTTTATCCACTGTTACAAGATGTCCCAGGGAGCTCTCCTTCCCTGCCAAATGTCAGAGCAATTTTCTAAGTCACGCTGGTTTTCTGTATTTTGCTTAGGTTTTAAGGTGGCATCACCTTTTCCTGGTTCAGGATGGATTTTGTCTGCCCTCTCGACCTTTCCCCAAGACAGGACTTGTCCTCAATCAGAGCCTTAGCTTCATCCTCTGGGCAATACTGAGGTTTTATTTCCTTCTTATGGCTGGATGGTGGAGTGGCAGCAAGAGGCACTTTGTAGTAGCTCTTTCCCATCTTCAGCCTTCATTAAATACCTTAATTACCATGTCTCTGGATTGAGGCTGCCTTTTCTTATTTGAAGCCTAGAAACACTGGTAATAATTTAATGTCAGATTATCTCAAATATTAAAAACACATCTTTAATGTTTGACTATTTTTTTTACATGAACATTGATTAAAGATAAATGAGGGTGCTTGGACTAAGTACAATATCATTCTCCCCATCAAGCCCTCTGATACAGGATGAGTTTTGTTGTAGCTCATCACAGGATTCCTCTTACACCCACACTTTGAGAGTGAAAACACTCTCCAAAAAAATCAACAAACAGTTTGAGAGAGCAACAGCTCAACAAACAAACAGTTGCAGTTGCAAGAAGGGTGTTACTTCTCGATGGGGAGCACAGATTAGCTCTAAAATAGATGGAGATCCTTAGAAGAGTTGCCTAGATGGCCGTGACTTTCCCCAGTGGGGTTTATAGAGTTTAACAATCAGGAGAGCAAAATATTTGTCTGTGGGAGCAGACAGCCCTGTCTGCCAACTGCAGGAATTTCATTTACAGCCCTGAAGAACTGTGCTGTGCCACATTTTGTCAGTGAATTACTATAGTGAAGGTGCTAATGGCTCGCTGTACTCCAAACAGGTGGTGCTGATACTTGCTCTTCTATCTGGAGAGCCTGCAGAAATGTGATGGTTTGGCTAGAAAGGCATTACTGGCCACTCTGTATTTTCTGCAATTTCTGCCGCTGTCTAAGCAGAATACCATTTCATAGAATCGTAGAATGGTTTGGGTTGGAAATGACCTCAAAGATCATCTAGTTCCAACCCCCCTGCCATGGGCAGGGACACCTCCCACTAGACCAGGTTGCTCGAGGCCCCATCCAACCTGGCTTTGAACACCTCCAGGGATGGAGCATCCACAGCACCTCTGAACAACCTGTTCTGGTGTCTCACCACCCTCATGGTAAAGAATTTCCTTCTAATTTCCAATCTAAATCTCCCCTCTTCCAGTTTGAACCCATTACCCCTTGTCCTATCACGACAGGCCTCTGTAAAAAGTCCCTCCCCAGTCTGTCCATGAGCTAGGGCTCAGTTTGTCCATGAGCTAGGGCTATGCCCTGTGTTTTCGTGCTGCGTTTGGACTGAGACTTTGAATTTTCATTGGGAAACCTTTACATGCTGTAATATCCTGAGGAGGAAGCAATTACTGTAATACACGCTTCTGTCGTACTGTGTGGTCTAGAGCGCGTTACTTGCCATCCCTTTCCCACTGTTGCCTTCTGTGAAATGAAATATTTACCACCAGACTCCTGCAGCGTCTTCAAAATAGGGAAAAAGTATTGTATTGCATATTAATGGTGCATAATAATAGTAGTATTCAGAGATTAGAGGCTTAGTTTGTGCAGAAGAAAAAAATTAGTTATTTTATTATCTTTATTTAATCTTGCAAATGGGAGGCTGTGTGGCCTAACATTCATCTCCCTGCCTCTGGATTTTTTTTTTTAACTTGGGTCCAAATGAGCTGATTTTGAGACCCTTGCTAGCTGATCTTTCATTTTTATGATAACTGGGTTCTCGTGGCCTCTGTCCTCCTCTCCTTTGACACTACATAGACGTTGAACTTCAGTTCTAATAACTGACTGTGGTGTTTGCAGGTACTGAAATCAAAGCAAACGTTAAATGAGGATGTGCCCAGCAACTGTTTAACTTGATTAGCGTTTTGACTGCATAGGGAACCTGGAAAGTGTTGGATAGATGCAATATAAGGCTTTGCAGTGGCAGCAGAAGATATTATTTGTTTAATGTCAGCACTAAATAATGTAATGTTGATACTGTTGTCAAATGTCAATTTTCATTGCTATTTTCAGAGCAGCTTGATTGCTGGAAAATTAATACATCACAGTTTCAGAAATTCTTACGGCTTTGTCATGAAAAAATGATCTTTAGAGACAGTTTTCTGAAGAAGGAAGGCTTGTACACCCCAGACACCGTATTTTAAAAGTAGTTCTTAGATTTTGTTCTTAGGTCAGCAGGAATAATCTCTGACTTTTTTTTTCTCCCAGATTTTAGGTTATAATTTTGAAAATCTTGTGGTCTAAGAGTGTTCCTTAGGAAAAAAAACACAAACCAACAACTCTCTGATTTGCATCATTAATGAAGTATCAGACTTATCATCTAAATAATACTCTGGCTTAATTAAAAAGTATTAAACCAAATATTTAAATCAGAGCAAATGTAGGAAAAATAACATCCTGATTTAATTAGGGAGCAGTTAAGAAAGATTTAAATCACTGTAAATCTGAGAGGTGAATGAAGTATTAGAAAGTATGGGCTGCTGCCTTAGAAACATCAGAGCTGTGATAGTTGCTGGCACAAAATCCTGATGACTGGTTTGCCCCTGTGGCAAATAAACACCTTTGCCTTCTGTTCTCACCGCCGAAAGCCTCTGCTTTTGTACAGACACATCAAGCACTTACAATAGATTTTGTTTGGAATTAAACCCAAACACTGTCTTCTCCGGTGGCGGTCTTGCTTAAATGTGTTTGTGTTAGTTGTTCGTGTACATACATTACAGATATTTCTTCAGCATATTTTATTCTGACATAATTTAATGGCTTCCTTTCGAAGTACAAGTGAATATTAGTCTCCTAAATTGCATTACTACCTGGGAACTCTCCTCGGTAGTTTTTCTTAGTCATTAGAAATACCACAGCAGCCTAATGCTACGTTTTACTTAAGCACAGCTAAGATGCCTTTATTCTCCAAAGTGTGGCACAGGATCCTCAGCTAAAATGTGACCACGTTGTTTTCCACAGGTGGAAGGAAAATTTCAGTTTCTTACATTCAATACACTTTCAAGGTGAGGCCATGATTTGTGTAGCCGTAAATCTCAGCAATGACGTTCTTGATCAGCTTTTCTTTGATGCATTGTTGAAACGTGTTGGTGATGAGACATCCAAAAGCCAGTTTGCTGTTGGAGTCAATGTGCGGCTTTATCATCTCTGAAAATGACACTGAGAGAATGTTAAGTCAGGAAATTTTAGACTGAAAAGTCAAATCTTTAAGGAGTTAGGAAGCGTAAAAATCAAGACTTCTTCTGTGAATCTTGATGAACATTCAAGCTTTTCATAGGCCCTAATTATTTAATGACCTGACTCAAAATACAGATGTGGGACCTACCATAGCTTCATGCTAACTCCTGTTATTTTACGTGTTCAAGCAGGATGTATGGAGGCCATCTGTAAGAGAGCTCAGCACAACCATTGCTTTGCATGCTGCAATTTTTCCCAACTCCCTAATAAGCTCTATGCATCATGATGTTTTGTTTGAGGTTTCCCTGCTTTTCTTTCATTTTCTCAGACGTAGAATTTATGTTGAAACCCCCATTGCTGTGAAGCTGACAAGGCCTCCTGAACTTCTGTACCTGGAACTAATTATGTGTGTGTACCTATGGGGAAGCATGTAAGATACGGTCCTTAAGAGAGGCTTAGATGTGAAGTCTTTTCACTTCCCTGCATATAAATGCAGGATTGGCCTATTTATTTGTTCTGTGAAAGCACTTTGTGCCTCTGCTAGTTGATTTTGTCCCTCCAGTAGTTATCTTGACTAAACTATCTTTAGTCTGAGGAAGAGGAGGCTAAGGGGAGACCTCATCACGCTCTACAACTACCTGAAAGGACATTATAGAGAGGTTGGTGCTGGTCTCTTCTCACAGGTAATTAGCAATAGAATAAGAGGGAATGGCTTCAAGCTGCAACGGGGTAGGATTAGACTGGACATTAGGAAAAAATTTTTACAGAAAGAGTAGTCAGATACCGGACTAGGCTGCCCAGCAAGGTGGTTGAGTCACCATCCCTGGATGTGTTAAGGGTCGTTTAGATGTGATGTTGGGGGATATGGTTTAGGGGAGAACTTTGTAGAGTAGGGTTGATGGTTGGACTCTGATCCTGAGGGTCTTTTCCAACCGGAATGATTCTATGATTCTATGAAAAACAGCATACTTCCCTTCTGCCTGAGCTTGTGAAAAGGAGGGGGAAAGCAAGCAGAATCAAGTTTCCTACTGACTTACATGGCAACCGTAACTTAATTCCGACTTCCAGTTGGAATTAATCAATTGTGTAGCTCTGTGACTCGATTTGTCTGCGGTATGCTGTCAACATATTAAGAAAGTGAAAATGAGTGCTAGATGGTCACTTGGAGCAAATAGTGAAAGGGTTAACTGCAGGTTTGGTAATCACAGAAATAAAAATACAGAAGAAATGTCCTCTTGATATGACACAGTTCTGCCTTGGGATGCCCTAATGGGCCAATTAACCACACTGCAGAGTTACTTGCAGTTGGTGCTAGGATATTTTTCCCCATCTTTGTGAAGAATTTTGTGGCTTTAAGTGACTTTCAGGAGAATATATTGATTCACATCTCTGATCAGTTTAGGGTTGGATGTTAGGCTGCACATTTGAAGCAAAATGTACAACACCAGGAATCACAGGGGCCAAAAAGGGATCCAAGGTTGTTAACAACCATTGCATCTGTACAAGGCAGCACTGCTGGAGTGAGTTCAGAGGAGAGCCATGAAGATGATCAGAGAACTGGAACACCTCTCCTATGAAGAAAAGCTGGGAGAGTTGGGGTGAAGAGAAGGCTCCAGGGAGACCTTATAGTGACCTTCCAGTACCCAAGGGAGGCCTAGGGCAAAGATGGGGACAGTCTTTTCAGCAGGGCCTGTTGCAACAGGTCAAGGGATAGTGATTTTAAACTAAAAGAGGGTAGATTTAGACTACATATAGGGAAGAATTTTTTTGCAATGAGGGTGGAGGAACACTGGAACGGGTTGTCCATAGAGGTAAAAGCCTCATCCCTGGAAACATTCAAGGTCAATCTGGGCAGGACTCTGAGCAACCTCCTGTTATTGATAATGTCCCTGCACACTGCAGGGAGGTTGAACTAGATGACCGCTAAAGGTCCCTCCCAACCCAAACCATTTTGTGATTGTCTGACTTTCTACAAGGGCAGGTAGTCATAGGACAAGGGGTGATGGCTTCAAACTGAAAGAGGATATGTTTACGTTAGATATTAGGAAGAAATTCTTTACTGTGACGGTGATGAGCAGCTGGTACAGGTTGCCCAGAGGCAACCTGTGGTGGATGCCCCATCATTGGAAGTGTTCAAGACTAGGTTGTACGGGGCTTTGAGCAACCTGGTCTAGTGGAAGGTGTCTCTGGCCCTGGCAGGGTGGTTGGAACTAGATGATCTTTAAGGTCCATTCCAACACAAACTGTTCTATGATTTTATGATTTTACAGTTTTTCTGTATGATCTTTTCAAGTTGCAAAAGTTGATAGGGAAATCAGTAGTTCAGTGAGATCAAGCAAATGGGTGGAATTGGGCAGCGAACCAAAACCATTTCTTGCTGTTCATGGGGTACATCTGCTCTTATGCAGACAACATGGTTTGGTGATGTTTCTCTTGGCGCGATGAGAAGTGCCTTAGCAGTGCTGTAGGAAAAAAAGTGTGTATTATGAGTACAAGTCATGGCATTTTGTTGTTTTGTTTCACCAGCACGTGTACAAATGTAGCATATTTTTATTTTTTCCTCCAAGCTTTCCTCTACTTTGTGGTTGATCTTTGAAGAAAATAACTCCTCACTTCATACCTTAAATAACTGTAGTCTCCATCTACGTCTATGAGGAAGATAAACATAATAAGGAATGCAACATAGGCATTACAAAGACATAAAAGACAGCTGAAGGAAGACTAGTAATTTTGGAGATTCATGTGGGAAAATGTTCTCCATCTGCCATTACCAGGACATTACTGTTCTTGAGTCAAAGATACATTTTTAAAGGTGTACCAGAAGGTTTCCCACTTGTCCCAAAATAGTACATTAAAACTTGTTTCATAACTGGCATTATTATCTATGGAAAAAAAATCTCTGAAATCTTGTGGTTTAGGAATAGAAACTGATGGATCTCCACAAAATCTCTTTTGTGGGGATTCAAGACTATTCAGGTGATTCAGACCTTTTGTTCATAGTGAAAGAACCTGTTGCCTTAATAAGAATGACACAGCAGACGCTAATAAGCCTCTTACAACATATAGAAGGCAATCAGAAAAAACCCTCAATGTTTTCTACAATGTGACATTATGCAATATATGGATTCTTTGTCCAACAGTTTATCATGCCTCCTTTAACATATATGTAATCAAGTATCTGTAACGTTAATAGTATGGAGAAATTGTTCGTACATGTTGGTAATTCACCAGAACTGGCAGAAAACCTATTAAGTTGTATCAATCACAGTAAGTATAATATCATCAAAGACTGAGTAATAAGAAATATGAGGAACTTGAAGAAAAATTGGAGACAACAAAAACTTGTTAATCCTTGTCAATTAAGAATACATCGTTTTTACTTTTAAAGGGTGGTATTACCAGAGGGAAACAACATATTGGTATTTTTTTCCAGTTTTATGTAGATAAATAAGGATGTTACATATATATATATATATAAAAATACTAGATATACAGCATTATTCCATATCCCACCATCACAGGAGCTTGTTTAGCAAGTGCCAATGGTGTAGCATCATAAGGCACCTCTGTGGAACCCTTTATGGCTTTATCAGTGGCTGGTACCAATGTCTTCTAGAGAAAACCCTGCTGAGACTGGTGGAGACATCCTGCATTTGAGCTAGCATCCTGTTGCAGTCAGTTAAAAATACTGGAAATGCAGTGTAAAATGTTCTATGTCTCTGCTAGTGAGTGCTGCCTGTGTGCAGGAGACTGGGCAGAGCTTGTGCTGTGGTAGTTAAAAAATCTGTTCCGTGAACCCTTCAGATTCAAGCAGCCCAAGAATTTGGTTAAGGCATCTTTGTTAGCTTATCATTGGAAGTCCGTGTGTTTTTCCCCATTTTGTTCACGTGTGATGCTGTAGAAAGCTTTAGAAAACAGCACTGCTAACCAAAAGCAAACCATAACACTGGAAAAGATAAAACAAGATTCCGAGGCTATCAGGCAAACAGCCTGGCAGTGAATGTTTGCTAATATATAGGAAATAGCCAAAAAGGCCTCCAAAATACTGCTAAGATAAATTAAATGGATATTTTTTATTTACTACAAGAGGTTAAAAGTGCAACAGAAATATGATTAAAAAGTGATGGACATGGAGCTCTCTAATACCTTCATGGCTGGCATGTAGTATATGAGATTAAATTTCAGCAGCAAAGAGCAGATAGAAAAATATTTAACTGTCCTTCCATTTTGATATCTGGATGCTGAGGCTATCCTTCAAAAACTGGAAAAGAGCAGATTGGTTATGATATGTTGATGGTTTAGAAAACTTAATCCAAGTGTATGATCTTTGTTTTAGTTTCATCTGAGCGAGTCACAGTAGTTGAGACTATGATTGGTTTGCTTAAAGTATGAAATACTTAGCTTGCGTTACACTTAGGTGGTAAATTGATTTGTAGTTTAGAGAACAATGTGAATTTTGGCACCAAAATGGTATGAAATCAAAAGTTATTTTTACCCTCAGGTAAATTCCCATTTCTTCTGTGCTGACTAAATCAGATTAGTTTGGAAGTTCAGTTTGTGGCCTCCTTCCAGCTAATTTTTTTTTGACAACTGTGCATCTTCAGGAATTAATGAACATGCTTTGGCTATATCCAAGAAGTTTATCTGCGTTTACAACAGTGCATAAGAATGTGAATTTGAAGTGCCCTTTAACTTTTATTTTTCCATAGTGCCTTAAATAAACCTGTAAGTTGAGCTTGTGCTTAAGCATGGCTTTGAAGTCCTTTCCTGAATTTTTAATTTTAAGATTTGACTTTCTAGAGTGTGGTTATGTCTGAGCACCCCCATCTTTTTGGCTGACCGCGCTCTCCTAAATTAGGGAGGAACTTTTATCTCTGCTGTGCAGCTGAGAAGCGAGGGGAGAGAATTGATGGCATGCCTCAAGGTGTGCAAGAGTACTGTGGCAGAGCAGGGAATGAAGCCTGGCTTTCCCAAGTCCTTCACTACAGCAATGGCACTAAATCTTGCAACTCTGCACTGCCTTCTTGATTCATTTCTTTTTATGCAGCTGCTCAGACCCATTCGGACCAGGGAGTGAGAACTGATTTTAGGTATGAACATTTACTCCTCAACTCTGATTAAGGGCAGACAGAAAGTGTATGGCGAGCATGAACAATTGCAGCCAGCACTTGCAACTACTTCTTGTCTCAATGCTGGAAAAAACTGAGCTATGGCTGACTAGTACTGATTTTTCTTAAGCTTTATAATCCCCATTGAACTCAAAGTCTGAGTTCCCTGGGCTAGCATTTGTTAGCCCAACTCTGGGCTAAACCATCCTTTTTCTCCAATTACAGGCCTTGGCATCGGTAGTTTTTATAAATCTTCTTTTTCAACAACTTTTTTCCCCCATGGATAAGATTGGGATATTGAATGACTACCTTTCTGTAAGCTAATCTAATAACAGAATGATTTTCAGACTCTTAGGTACAAAACGAGAGAAAAGCCTCTTTAGACTTCCTGCTTAATAAGATTTACAGTGTTTTGTATTAACCACAGCCATCATTTCATTCCTAGCTCAGAGTATGTTCTCTTCACAGTCAGGCTTCCTAAATTAATGCCTGATTCTTTTTCCAGCAGTTTTTCATCTCTTTTAATTAGCACCGATCACAGGCCGCTCTTGCCACATTTTACTACCTCCACTACAGCACTGTTGGGCTGCTGCTCCCTGAGCTCATCCGCTGACCTCCATTGATCCTCACCTTACTCTTCTTCGGCCCTTTCCAATACCTCCTCCCACTTCTCCTCTCTGTTGGCAGTATGGGACTTTCAGAGCTCATCCTAGTCTTTCTCATGTACACTGATATATGAGAAAACATTATAGAATCATAGAATGGTTTAGGTTGGAAGGGACCTCAAAGATCATCTAGTTCCAGTCCTCCTGCCGTGGCCTGGACACCTCCCACCAGACCAGAGGAATGGCTCATTTTGTTCAGTTTACCTTGTTTAAATGAAAACACCATAGAAAAGTTAAGCAAGGTCCAGCAGTCTCGTTTCAGATAAACCTCTGATCGTTTTCCCACTTTTAGGATATCCAATATTGCAATTATAGCTTTAAAGGCAAGATTAAATTCTGTAATATTCAACTTCTGTGTCCTGGGAGATTTATCTACAGGAAAAACATCAGGTGTGTAACTGTAATTTTCAGTTTATAATTAAAATGACATAACTTGCGGATACTTATTTTTAATATGTAAATTTTCAAATACAGAAATGGTTTTTTTAAACCAGACCCTAATTATATCAATAATAACCAACACACACCTACTCCACTTTTCTTCATGTAGGTGGTTGTTAGTGCTCTCTAGTAGAAAGCCTGCGGTTTGTTTACTCCTATTTTATGTATTTCCTACTTTTGAAAATTAATGCTTTAGACTTTACTCCAGTTTTTCTTCCCTTACACCAACTTGACTGCATCGACTTCAACAGAGTTAACTGTAAGCTTCATTTACGTAGGAGGTAAATTGTGCACTTTTAACTAATTCTGGGCTTGAAATGGAGTGTAATGGATCTTAGTCACTGCTATGTTTTCATGCAGACTGTTAAAACAACACTTTATTTGCAAAATATTCCAAAGCAACAGAAAATAAAGAAGTTCATGAGCATGCTTTTGGCTACAGAAATGCAAATCTAAAATGTGCTGATTTCACAGTAAATGGCCCTGGGATAAAGGAAGGAACTTCAGTAGGATCAGGGAAACTCCAAAATATCAACGGTCAACAAACATTTCCAGCTGTGACTCCTTACTAAGTATTTTCTTCATGCAGCATTTTCTATTTTTATTTCTATGTTTACTTCCCATTTGAAGCTGATGGAGGTTGAGCATCGTCCCTGCAAGTGCAGTTAGGCAGCAGCAGAGTGTAGCTAAGCAGGGAAGAGAAACCAGAGCACTTTGCCACGCTCTTGTTTTAATATCAAACATTAAACAAACCCTTAAGTAGAGTAAAATGTTTAGACAGAAAGATGTAAACATAAACTGATGATGAGCCAGCTGGGAGCTGATGGGTCAGGTTCAAGAGGGCAGCCCAACTTGTACAACACTGTGTTGGCTGACCCTTACACACCGCCTATTGAGGGAGTAGTAGAGGAGACCTTATTCAGATGACTGGAAAAAGCCTCACATGGAAAGGCACTGGTCCTCACAGGGGACCTTAGCCACCACAAAAACTGCTGGAGGAACAACAGAACAGGGCACAAGCAATTCCAAAGGCTTCTGGAGTGCATTGGTGACAGCTTCCAGACACAGGTGATCGATGAGCGGGCAACTGGACATGATCTGCCTGGACCTGACATTTTAAACAAGGAAGAACTGGCCAGGGTTGTGAAAGCTGGGGGCACCCTTGGCCACAGTGACCATGGCACAGTGGAGTTCAGGATCCTGAAGAGATGAGAAAAACAGTAGGTTCACAACCCTGGATTTCTGGAGAACAGTGTTTGACGCTGTTTCCCATAACATTCCGGTAGACAAATTGATGAATTATGGACTAGAGAACTGGGCAGTGAGGTGGACTGGTATGTATGTCTATCTCCAGTTCACACAACGCTTCAGAAATCCTAATGATCCTCTCTTTCCCTGCATCTGTTCTTGGGTACCAGTCACTGTCAAGGAAGAAATTTGGAGAAGGATTTGTACGTTATCCCGTTCACCCTTGCCCACTGCTGAGCCGTTCACAGAAATTCTTCAGAGTTGCATGGAGAACTACACCGTCACACAGTATGATTATACTGGGAAGACGAAGTAAACAGCTGTTCGTGGAGTCTCTTGGCCCACAGACCAGCCTGCTGGGAGACCCACTGTGTGTAGTTATTTCACATGACATAAAGCAGTATCAGAAACACAACGCGGTGATGGAATAAGAGGATGTAATTTAAGTTTCACTTAGCAGGGGCAGCAGCAATGCCTTCAGGCCCATGCTCTACTCACAAGAGCTGCAAACTGTTTTCGACTTCTGCCTGTTGCATGATACAGAGATTAACGTATCGCGGTTTACTCCTGAGGGATGGCATCTCTGTGGTAGCACAAGTCCAGACATACTCATAGAATCATAGAATCATTATGGTTGGAAAGGACCTCCAGGATCTCCAAGTCCAACCTTCATCCCAACATCTCCCTAACCACTCATCTCTGCTTCCACATCACCTCTGTCTTCAGCCTGCTCTCCCTGGCTTTCTTTAACTCCCGTTTGTTTTTCGATGCTGCCTTCTTTCTTAGTTGGTAATGAGTATTTTCATATTCTTCTATTTGTTGTGAAGAAATCTAGATGAGGTGTTCACCGTTCCATTCTCACACTGTCTTATATTAGCAAACATCCATCGTTCCCTGTTTACCAGCTTTTGTCTCTGCTGTACAGACATTGGTGAATTGAAATAGCTTTCTGGGGAGACTAGTCTGCCAAATGAGCAAATATATGAGAGAGTGAGCAGTGAATCAGTTTTATGAAAAGCTCTGAGTCTGAGAAGATGGAAAAACTCCTGGTTCTTGCAAACCTCTGTCCTCTCTTTTACATTCAATACAAACTGATATATATGTATTTGATGTCTCTTTATAAAGTGTTATATTTAAGGAAGACCTTTGGGAAATCATCTCCTTTTCTGTGGACTACTCTTTGTTAATGGCCATTTTGACTCCATAATATTAGATCCCTGCCAGAGACTTCCTGCTTTTCCAAAACAGCTCAGACATCATCTATTTTATGTCTATGATATCTAGAAAAGCTATGATTTTTGTTCTTGTTTCGGGCTTCATGCCTTGTCCTCTCTGTCTTCCACGGAGATCTTTATGAGTATGTGTTACCCCAGACTCCTGTCTTCCCCTGCTGTGTATCTGCAGAAGGTGACCAAGGAGTAGGAACGTACCAAAAACCACAAGGGATTGAATCTCTATCTGAGGCAAGGGGCCAGTTCCCCGTGTTCCCCTGACTTACCCAAACTGCCCCAGCTAAACCACCTCTCATCATTCACTGCTTGGATCACTTCGGTGATTGCTTTAGTTGGAGTTCTTTGCATTCACCCTTCGCATCCTTCACTCATCCCCCCACTCAGACTGTCCGGCTTCACCCTTCACATCTGCTAAGTGCTCCTTTTTGTCGTACTTTTTACCCAAATTTGACAACAGACTTTCTCTTGTTTATCCCATAGTAAGCCCCAGCTCACGGCTGTCTTTCCCTTCTCTCCCGCTAACCACTGCAAATGGATATCCCTGAGTCCATGGGATTTATAAACCATGACCTACCCCGTGTTCTGGGAGCTTATGTGCCACTTCTTGCTAATCCATTGTGCTCAACAACGTGAGTTTGATTGTAGAAAGGCAGTGGTCTTTATGTGAAGAGGTCAGGGTGGGAGTAATCCCCCCCTTCCCTGTCTAATTTGAACTTCTCCTCCTCCAGCTTCCAGCCGTTACTTTTAGTAACATGTTTCTCCACTCAATTGAAGAGTCCTTTATTGCTTTTCATCTTCTCTCCATAGAGATACTTACACATTAAGTAATTTTTCAATCTTTTTGATAAGCTAAACAGATCAGGCTTTTTAAGTCTGTCACTGAAAAATACTTTCTCAGTTTCAGTTATTTTTCTTTTTTTTTTCTTCTCTTTTCTGCCTCCTTATTGTTGCTACATTCCCTCTCAAAAAGGGACACCAGAACAGAATCCTGGTTATAGGGTTAATCTTACTAATGGCAAATACTAAAGTAAATTATTTCTTTCTGCTTGTTGCCTGGTTATACGTTTCACAATTTTTTTTAATGCAATGTGGCTTTAGAAGCAAAAGTTACTTATTTCCCGTGACTCTTCACATGAAATGGCTTTTCAGGGTTTGACTAAAGGCTCATCTGGTCTGGGACGCCCGTCTCTGACAGCACCCGGTGGCAGATCCTAGGGAATGGTATAAGCATGAAGTGAGCCCAGTAATTGGTAGTGGTTGTCACCACCAAGCAGTTCCATGGTCCACCCAAGCCATAGTGGTGCTGTAGTTAGTAGATCTCGATGGCTCCCTCTTCTGATCCTTTTGTCCAGCCACTTTGTTTTTTTGAACCCACGCAAACCTTTTATGTTGTTGGCAAGAGAGTCTAAAGCTTAACTGTAGATTGTATGGCAAGACAGACCCTTTCTTTCTTTTCAGTGTGCCATGTACTACTTTTGTTTGACTTCCTCTGCTGCTTCTGGTAGAAGAGGCTGTGAACAGTCGTTCCCTGCTCACCTACTCCGTGACACTCATGATTTTTACGGATCTGTATCGTAACCCTCTTACATCAGTTTAAAAACTACCGATATTCATGGCAGGCCTTCCGCTCTCTGAGAATAACCTCTGTTAATTGAGGAAATAGTGATGTGTTCGTTTGTATGTGTTTGTATCATCATAATGCTTTCTTGAATGAACCCAACTGGCGTGGTCCCTGCTGTCCTTAACAGTTCCCCATCCTCATTATTTATTATTATGTCTGTGCTTGCTAAGAAACAGAAGGGCTGTGATATTATTTCTGTGCAGTATTTTCTTCACGCGCCTCTTTCCAAAGTCTGACATTTGGTCTTTTTTGTACTTTTTTCTCCCAGACAGGTTGACAGTAACCACAACTCAGTAACAGTAGTTTCACCTAATTAAGTCCAGCTTGCAATCTTAGATACCTAAACAGGATTAAGCCAAATGACATTGATCTATTTGTGATCTTTTTTAGATGAGCTTTCTTGCAGATCTTTTAATGTAAAGGATTGCTATACCCAATGCTTATAAAAAACCTCCCTTAATTCTCCTCTTTTAGGGAGGCAAGTTAGGAAGTCTTCAATTTAACTCCAAGGCTTCAGGTGAACTTAACCCACTGATACACTGTTGCTATGTTTTTTTTGCATACTTAAAATATATTCTTATATGAGATATCAAGGGTTCATTTTTACATGGTAAAAGGAACTCCGTAAATATGGACTCGTGTGGAGAGGATCAGTTGTGAATTTCTTGTTGGAAAAAATGAAAGGCAAATCTTGTCTCTTCTTGCCTGCATCATGCATTGGCACAAAGACAACCTCCCGAATGAGTAGCCTGTTCCATATGCTTGGTCTTCTAAGCCAACAGCATTGCATAAAAGGGTTTGGGTGGTGGTGTGTTTTTTAACATGATGCTGGTGATAATTTGAAAGAAACCAACCTGCAAAGTGTTTCATAGCCCCAAAAAGAGTCTTACAAATCAGGTTATTTCAGTTCTGTATTCTACTATGACAAAAAAAAAAATCTGATTAAACTGGGAACATTAGGAAATAATGGGTAATTGCTTGGCACTGGTCTGTTAAAAGCATTTGGAGAGTAACGCTGAATGCACCCTCCTAAGAAATTACAGAAGGAAATTTGAGAAAAGATTTGGAGAGAAGCAGATTTTTGTAGTATTGAAGAGGTGACATCCCAACCTGGCAAACTAGTCGGAACAAACTTCTCTTCCTAGCTACTTCTAATGGAATCTATTCTTCAAATTTGAATGTTTTTTTCTCTTTCTGAGGATTTTGTATTTCAAAATAGTGCGGTTAGGAACCATGTAAGAGCTATATCTCTTCTCAGTGAGAGAGCCCGTTCAGAAGGCAGCTGGTTAACTCGGTGCTTCCTGGGACACCTTCAGGATCTGCATTATCTGGAAGCACTGAAGATGCACCTGAACAGGCTTTTGACTCCAATACATGTGAGTAGGAGAACAGGGACATTACTAAAGAATAACGCGGGATCTATGCTGTGTTTGCCTCGTTACGAACCTGATACAAATAGGACTGGGTGCCTTTCATGAGAACCTGGACAAAACATATGTAGAAACTTGGAACAATCCCTGCAATACACTGACAAATGTCTAGAGCCTGACCACAGCTCTCTGCCAGAGTGAAGAAAAGTCTTTCAGACACTTAGAGGTGATATTTGGGGGAGAGAAAGGTTTGCCAGGACTAGCAGGGATGGTAAAAAGCAAGCTTGACTTGTAGAGCTGTTTTGAGTGAAACCACAAAGGTTACTATTTTCAACAGCCGCTCTCGGATCTGTAATTGCTTACAAACCTCATAGGATCTGTAGAGCTGTATATCTAAAGATTTTGTGTACTTTAGAAAGCATCTTTTAACCATGAGCTGCGTCAGCAGTATCTTAGGGATCTGCCCTGGTTTTTTTTTTTGTTTTAATGTGACTTCTTGGAAGCAATGTTGGTAATCAAGATGGGTGGTGGGACTCGATACCATTACTGGCCCAAGTAGCTACTTCTGGATTTTGAGAGGGTGATTTCCCTTCTCTACATATCAAAATAGCATTTCCTTTTTTTTAAAGAAAATGAACTGTTGGAATAACCAATTGGTCCATTGATCCAAAATCATAAGCCAGTTTGAAAGTGAGAATAGACTTGTGTATAACTCCACAGAAAAAACAGATTCTGTGAGAATTAAATTCAGAGTTAACTATTCGCAGTATAAAATTTTTCCTACATAGGATCACACAGGGACTGTTTTAAAGTTTCCTTGGTGCAACTAAATGCATATCAGAGAAGTAACAGAGACTCAGACATGCTCTTCCCCTTTTGTTTTAGTTTCCTAAACCTGTGGGAGGGGAAAAGTAGAATACTTGTTGTATAAGCTCTCTGTCTACATTTCTATAATTTAGGGCTAAAAGTAAATAATTAATCTTTCTCCAACTTTTCCCTCTCCTGTCACATACATATACCTTCATACTCAGAAACAGCATACTCTTTATGCAGAGGCTCCCCTCTTTTGAAAGAAAACCAGTATTATTTTAACATTTCATAAGCAGCGGATAATTTGATTACTTCACGCTCCTAAATTCAGCTGTTAATTATTTATCTGGAAGTGTTGGGTGGGCTACCACAATTAGCCTTGACATATTAAGTAAACAGTTTTTTACAGCAATTGGCAGTTGATGCTGTGCTGCTTAGAATAAGTTTCAATATTTTGTTCCTGGGTTGGAGCTGGCTGTAATTTTTAATTTTGTAAAACACTTCAGGACACCATAAGAAAAAATAATCACACTGCGAGTGAGAAGTGTTGAGTAAATTCCCTTTACAAAAATGCACCCATTATAAATTTAGCCCTTAATTGGTAGCATTACAATGTGCCGAGATAGAAAACAAACAGGAGGAAGCCTAATAATCCGTAACGTCGGGAGTCTGCACCTGCAGCTCGGTCGTGGTCTGCTTGCCAGTTTGCATATAGGCTGCTGAAGAGGTGGAAGCTTTCTGTGGTAAGACAAAATAATCTTCAGGTACTCCGTGCCTGTGGTGGAAAGGTGTCCGGCTGAGGAAACAAGAGGTAGGCAATGACCTTTCAGTTCTTATTTACTTTTATGGTCTCAGCTAAAGGGCTTTCATGTGCTGTCGCTCCTAAGGCAGCAGGGCAAGGCATTGGTTCTCCAGGTTTTCTTTCTGCCAGGCTGCACTCTCTCCATGGGCAAGCTGGCCTCTGCATTTTATCCAGTCTGTTGTTTGCTTTCAGCTCTAGGCAGGCAACTTGGGCTTCTCACATCACAGTCAACTGTATGGAGAAAAAAGCCACAGATCTGGCTGCGTGGCGATACAGTTGGGCTGGGCAGGTACATAGATCTGGCTCTACGTTATCTTCTGGCTGACTGGAAGATGTCTAAGCTAAAGGACTCCTTTTCCTCTCACTCTGGGCCTCCTGACAGAATAAGGGAGCAGCATGATTTGGGTTTGCATAGCAAGTCTACCCATCCAGGAGCTCGTTGGGCATTCCTTATGCTGCCTCTCTCCTTCTATCACCATCCAGGTAGTCTGTACCTTGAAAGAGGGACAAGGATGATTAAAAGGGCACTTTGAGAGCCTTACTGTATCTCAGGCTTTCATACCTCCGTCAGAGAAAGATGTATTGATCTATCTTAGTTGACATGTTTCTAAGGGAGCTTCAGCACCCTGGTTCTTGTGTTACATCAACTTCAGAGACTCCTTCCCTTCAGTTTAGGCATGAGTTCATAATATGACAGTTCTCTATTGTGGTGGGCCCTTCTAGCAGCAGGTTCATCCTAGTCTTTCATTCCATGTTTGGGCCCAAGTTTCATACACGTGGTCCTGGATTAGTCACCAGTTTGAAGAACAGTTTTACTTTCTGAAGTTCTCTAACCTCTCTATCTCCAGGGGGCTACTGGTTGTTCTCTGTGGACATTACTTGGGCAATTGGCCACAAGCTTCTGTAATGAAAAATACTGAGACCATAGTTAAAAGTGCCAGAACAATCATTTTTGTACTGAAAGTCTAAGTCATAGAGAGCTGTTGATATTTCTGCTCTTTTCTGCTTATGGGAAGAGGCATTTCAAAGGCAGCTTTGAGGGGAATGGTACACTCTGCTCCTCCGTGCTGAAGGTTTGATGGGTGCGCATTTCCAAATGATGGACTTTGCAAGGTGATCTGTGTCTCAGCACGCTCAGAGACCAGTTCTTCATTACCATTCCTCAGTAGTTGGCATTAGGGCAGCATTTTTAGCCCTGTCTTCCTTTCCTTACTAACCGGAATTCTGTTTCATTTGTCAAATATGTAGTAATTTCTCTGTACAGCTAAAGCCATTGACCTTGCTGTCTGTAAATCTAGTATAAAAAGATTCTGAGTGGCTGAGAAGAGAGACAGAACTTTTTTTTCCTGTTTCACTATATTTTCTCTGCAATGCCTTGTGTTAAATTTCTGTCTTGGTCAGGACCTTCTTCAAGAAACAGTAGCCACGAGCATATTGTATGAAGAACGGCTAGATTTTGGGGTGGTGGTTTGTGGATGGCTGGGGGGAACTCTATGAGAGAGCATCTTCTGTATAATAGGGGAACTATATAAATTCTCATTGGAGGTCAAATTAACTTTCTGGCTTTCCAGAAGGCCTACAGTTTTCTTTTTTGATTGTCCTGTAAGAGGTAAGAAGCTTTGAAGGAGGAGATATGGTAGTGTGTGATGTGGGGAACCCTAATAGACTTTGCTGCTTATTCTACACTTCTGCAGGGATAGTATCTGACCTGGAAGGATTCCTTACTTTAAATCCCTGCTGTGTCAATGATTTGTGATGGTATTTCTGTAAGCTGTTGGTTAGTCAGTGGAGGGAATAAGGAGAATCCTGCTTTTTTTTCCTCTTCAGAAGATCCCAGTCAATTATTGTGTTCCCTTACATTGAGTTGTTTCTCTTCCTCTGCTGTCTTCACATACTAAACTTCAAGTGGATGAACTTTTTATGAGATAAACTTGTGAACTGACTCTGACAGACTGTTGTTGTCTAATACTGGAGAAGATAAGGCTTTTTAGCCTTTATCTGTTCCTTTAGGCATCTGTATAAATTCAGACAGTGGTGTTTGATGTCACGATTGGTTGAATTTTAATAGAAGTTCGAACTGAATCTTAATAAAACTTTTATAGTGGCGAATAAAGGCAGTTATATACACAGGTCAGGAAACTGAGGTCGTCTGTCCATTCAGCCAAGGGATGAACTTAACTTCTGGCTAGTGCTCTGTGAATATGTTTCCTTCCTAAATGCAATCGGTTGTGTAAATGGTTGTTCCTCCCCTAGAGTACTCTCCTATCTCTATCCTAACATTGTAAAATCACATAGTGGAAGAGTATCTACCTAACAAACATCTACCACTTGGTAACCCGGTGCCTCACGGCATAAAATTGGGTTTGTATATGCAAAAGTCCTATGCCAGCAGTAATTATTGGCTATAGTGCAATGCTTGGTATGAGTCTTAATCATGATGCTCCATTTGAAGATGTTTTTTCTGGTGTTACTATTATTGTAGAGCTCCCAGCCTTATTGCAGTAGATGCAGCATGCACGTGTGACAGCGAAAATGTAGTGAATCTATCATCTAAACACCAAAAAAGAGACTCCAGTTGTTGACAATAAAGAAAAGAGGGAAGATGACAAAGATGAGCATCATCTGCTCTTTCTTCTGTGTGCTGGTGGCCTGGCACGGGCATTTGGGTGAGACATTTCTGAGACTACTGCTGTGAACAGGGACAGCTGTCATAGTGAGGATTTGCAAGTCTGTTTAGTTTTAATGCAAGGAGGAACTGAAATATGAATGAATTTCATAAAATCTGATATAATCCATCTTCAGTGTCTCATACCTTTTGTCTTTCTGCTTTTCTGTAACCACTAAAGAATGGATGTTCCACTGGGCTAATGAAAATCCTCCCATGACATCCCATTCTCTCAACAAACCTCTGGCTCCCTGTGTGATGATTTGATACTGTCACTGGGAAAATAAGTTTGGATTGTATGAGCTATATGGCATAAACATAGGCTTCCTTGATGTCGGTCTGGATTGGCTAGAATGTGACTGTACTGGTAAGAGAATGTCTTGAGAGGAAGGTAATGGAAAACTGATAGCAGCAAAATGTATTAAAGTCAGAAAAAAGAAAATGCCGTGTCTGTGACTACTGAAAGAGAAAGACACGAACTAAACCGCAGCATATTAATGAGAACTGAAGCAATCTTCCTCATTCATCTCTGGTCTCTGCAAACTCTTGTGCATTCTGGTTTTCTGCACATAACTCCATTAATTTAATTGAGTTTTGAGGTATCCCCAGGTAGGAAGAATGTTATATTCTTTTTCTTTGTAAAATTATCATTATCTTTTAATAGCGGGTATCATTTTGGGGTAAGGAAGGCAAAATTGCTGCAGTAAATCACGGGAGCTTATTTTGTATGTAGAGTTAGTTCCTCCAGTGTTGTGTTTCCCTTCGTATGCTAAAAGTTAAGCTGGAGGTCACAAATAATAAAAACAAGTAGGAATTTTTCTGCCTTCACGTATGCCCTAATTGTCAGGTGTCATGGTTTAGGCCCAGCTGGCAACTGAACACCACGGAGACACTTGCTCACTCTTCCTCCCGTGGTGGGATAGGGAGGAGAAAATATAACAAAAGACACATGGATTGAGATGAGAACAGGGAGGGATCCTTATGCTCATGGGCAAAACACTCAACTTGGGGAAAAAACCCATCCATTTAATTTGAGCAACTGCTATACTAATTTACAGATCAAATCAGAGTAGGTTAATGAGAAATACAGCCTCATCTTAAAATCATCTTCTCCCACCCCTCCGTTCTTCCTGGGCTTAGCTCTGCTCCTGATTTCTCTACCTCCTCCACCCCAGCACAAGGGGACAGGCAGTGGGGGTTGTGGTCAGTTCATCACATGTTGTTTCTGCCACTTCTTCCTCATCAGAGCTCTTCTCCTGATTGAGCGTGGCATCCCTCCCACAGGAGACAGTCCTGTGCAAACTTGTCCAGCGTGAGTCCTTCCCATGGGCTGCAGCTCTTCACAAACTGCTCCAGCGTGGGTCCCTTCTGTGGGGTGTAGTCCTTCAGGAACAGACTGCTCAAGCATGAGCTTCCCTTGAAGTCATGGCCTTCTTTGGGCACAGCCATCTGCTCTGGAGTGGGTTCATCCCCGGGTTGCTCTATTGTGGTCCTCCATGGGCTGCAGGGGGTCAGCCTGCCATCTCACCACAGGCTCCAGCACACCTCCACCCTTCTTCGCTGACCTTAGTGTCTGCATAAGTGTTTCTCTCACATTCCACTCCTCCCTCCACTGCAGGTTTTTCTTCTCTTAAATATGTTATTGCAGAGACGCCTCCACCGATTGGCTCAGCCTTGGCCAACGGCAGATCTGACATGGAGCCGGGGAAGCTTCTAGCAGCTTCTCAAAGAAGCCACTCCTGTAGCCCTCCTACCAAAACCTCACCACACAAACCCGACACATCAAGTGTGCTGTTTTGTGGTAGAGGATTGATCCTTTGAGGAGAGGAGTGGTCATTTATATGTTAGTGAAAGATTTTTAAAAACTCTGGTTTCATTTTTCAAGCCTCACGACCTAGTGAGGTGCATTTGTCTGGCAGTCACTTGTGTTTGATGGGGAGGATTACCAGAGTCAAACTGACACTTTGAAAAGTTGGGTAGGCTCTGCTTGTGTTTCCAACATGCATTCGATGAAAAGAAATGACGTGCAACTGGACCCAAAAAAAAAATCTCTTGAGGTTTCTTAATAGCGTAGCCGATTTTTTTTCAGAATGGTATTACACATATTGAAATACATTGTGTGTGAAGGAAGTTTGATTTCCTGTAGGAATACATTGTTTTTAGAGCCTTAATCTCATGGATCACTTTTATGGTTTTCCATTTCTGTCCTTTCTCCGTAGTCTAAGCAATCAGTCTTGTTATCCACAGGCAGTTTGTGTTGCTTCCTCGCAGTCCCCGTCCTGGGGATTGCTTTTTACAGGGTATTATACTGCACTAAAAATGAAGATAAAATAAACTGTCCAGATGGGGCTTTAAAGATATGGACTGTGGAGATGTACAATCTACACACGCTGCGAATGGTTTCTGATAGTCCCGCAGTGTTATAAGGTAAGTGAACTTTCTTTGTGCTTCTTTTCTACCTTGGAAGCCAAGTACAACCAGAAAACCCTTTTTTACCATCATCATTGTTGATTTCTTTTTAAATAAATCAAGGCCTATGAGAAAGGTGCCGGTAAAGGAAGCCTAGCAGCACAGGTTTAGGCCACAGATAGGACCTCCCAGTCCAGAGAGCCAAGAAATCACGACAACCCCTGTCTTCAGTTGTTTCATCTTCACATCTACTGAAGGGATGTGTGTGGAAGTAGTTTCTATGATGGTTCACAGAGAGCTGCATGGAAACATCTGAGCATTTTTATTCTGGATCCTGGAGTTGCTCGATAGTGATTTTGAGTTGCTCGTTTACTCGTTTAATGATTGAAGTCAGCACGTTGTTATTAATGAAGACACCAAATGCCCAGCTCTGCTCTGTGCACATTGAAGCTTTAAGTGGACGCTTAAAATGTCGCCTTTTAAAAATGTTTCCTGACTAATAAAGTGTCACAAAGTTGCATTCCAAGTTTCTCAGTAGTCAGTTTGCAAAAAGAGTGGGAGCCATGGTACTGGTTTGGTTTTTAGGGGACCAGGATTCTGGAGCAGAGCACCTGTGTCCATCAGCCAGGACATAATCAAGATGTACATCCAAAATTAAGATGCACATCCAAAATTATATGCCTGTAGGTCATACCATTCACATTGTGGGTGCAGGGTGATATTCCCATCAAAATAGAACATAGTGGCAAAACCTAGTAGAACAGCACTTCTGTCGCAGGGAGCAAACTTGAACCTTACGTCTTGCCAGAAACTAAAGTGTGTAACTCTTCAAAAGTCCTTTCATTTACATTAGATCATTTCGTAATGCAAGCAAGTATCTCTTTCTACTTGTAGCGTGTTCTCCTCAGTGCTAAAAATCTTGCTTTTGCTTGCCAGTGTGTCAGTGGCTTAAGTACAGTATGTGTTCAAAACAAGGGTAATAGTAAAAAAATGTGTGTTTTAATAATTGCATGTCAGGTCATACAGTGAAAACCCTAAAATCTGTTGCCTAAGTTCAGACTCTTGCAAGGTGTGTATGAAATCACATAGAGGCAGAGAGCTATACCTTAAAAGCTGAAGATGGTTTTATTTTCAAAAGGATATATAGGTTGAGTGACAATGTTAACATGAAGATGCTAAGATATATAGGATATATTCCCTGCTGCTTAAGGGAATAATGTGTCTTATGGATTCTAATGTCTTTCTATAAACCATTCTCAGCTACCTTCACATATACTTGAGCAGTAATTAATAAATAAAATAATACTAATTGAATAAATTAGTGGCTTTTTCGGTGATTACCACTACATCTGTGCTCAATTACTTGACAAGCTGTCATGGGCAGTTCCTGTCAGAAGCTTCATTTGCCCAGCTCTTATTCCAGTGCTGATTTATAGGAGACTGAAATAATCTTTTACAAGTTGATTTTACAGTCTGGTCGAAAGGTTGAGAGCTAAAGCTTAAACTGATAATGTCCAAGTGAATGAAGGCATTAGGTGGAATATAAAGCTTTGCTTGATAGACATATCTAAAAAAGGGGAAAGAAATGCTGTTTGAAACCAAAAAGCTTGCCAGTATAATTTCTAGCAAGTCAGGGCTCTTCACTGAACATTTACCAAGTGTGTAGGAGCATGAGGAAGAGGAAGAGCAGCTTTTTCCACCAGTATCGCCTCACCTCAGCCATCTATTTGGCAATTTCAAGAAGAATATTGGTTTGTGGAGACTTATCAGCGTGCTGGCTGGGAATTGCCGGCTTGTAGGCTGACCTGTCTCTTGGATTAGAGAAGCCACCTTGCCAGATAAGCTGTGCTAGAGGAGAACTGCAAAGGTCTTGGGGTTCATAACTGGTTTGCTTCGTCAGCCTGGTGCTCCCACACCAACATGGGTGGGGAAGTTGGAGAAATTTACTGTCCTGCTGTTTCCCAGTATCTGTTTTATGAGCACAGAGGGTGGTAAATTATCCCCCTTTCCTTTCCTGCTTCTCTTCCCTGGCTGTCCCCATGATTTGTGGGAATTAATTATTTCTGAAGTTATCTTGTAAAAAAAAGTCATTTTTAACTTGACAGTCTTCCTGTCGAACACACTCGAGCAGAAGGGACAACACAAGGCACTTGCTGCTACTGAACAGATCAGAAAAGATGAAAGTGAGGAGTTAAAAATCCTGTGTGTTAAAGACCTTGGGGTTTTGCATTGGGGTTTTTCCTGATGATTTATTTTTTAAATAAACTTTCTGACTAGAGCAGTGTTCCAATGTCAAAACCTGATTTTTTTTTTTTTACCTTTAAAGTGCCTTTAAAATAGTACGCCATGTTCTGCTTGCCTGTTAATCTTATCCAGGGTTGTCTTCAAAAGAAAAGGTAGAGGAGAAATGCAGTCTAACTGAATACAGTTAATTTAGTGTCTTTTGCAGCAAATGCAGTGCAAACTTTTCAGACGAAAGACTTCCAAGTTTGCTGTGTCTCATGACAAGAGAGGAACCAAGGGAACCTTTGTTAGATGAGAAGAATTTTCCAAATTTTCACTACAGGAAAAATGAGGATAAGAAACAAAATCTCTTCTATACATTTTTGGAAGATTTGCTTTCCTGTTCATTCTAGGTGGATGGGATCAGAATATTTCTTCATAGTGGTACTAAAAGGTGTCATCAGCCAACCATCAAATTTAATGCTTGATTGGGGAGCCTCTCCTGCTGCATTCTGGAATCCATAGTTAAATGTCAAGCTGGTTTTAAAAACTTTAAGGGATTGGCTGCTATTAGTTTATTTTAAAATAGCGTGATTTGTTGTATTAATAATATTCTCTTTAACAACATGGGCAGCAGTCAATGAAGCCCTCACTTGTTTAGTTTTCTTTTGCTGCATAGGAACCAGTTTCCCAACACACTGATAGCAAGCACTTTATAAATATCTTTGGCCTTTGGAAATAAGAGACCTTTTTTTGCAGTTTATATATCCTCAAAGTATTTACTGAAGCAGAAGTGCCTCCATTTTGGAGTGTTTTGCTCGTTGCACGTTTCCCTTCCCATTTAACAAGATATTAAAAAGATAGTCTTCAGGGCAGGCAGGGAAATGTCACAGCAGAAAGGTCACCCAAAGAGCAAGAAGATGGCCTTTGAAGAGCTAATTCTGCAGGAAATACAGAAAAGACAAATTTGCTTTCTAAAATTTCATTTCAGAAATAAGAAAAAAGAGGTTTTCTTCTCACCCCCACCCCCTTTTCGAACCCAGCATTGCCATTTTTTCCCCTCCATGGCTAGCAACTGCTCTGTTTTTAAGATTTTAGGGTACTTTTCTTAATATTCTGGATACGTTGTAGGGGCCCAGAATGCTATGGATTAAAGCGGTGCCTTCCGCATCTAATTTTGGGTTGTGCTTCGAAGGCCTGTTTTAGCTTGTGGAAAAATTAATAGCCTCAATTTTCTTAAAATGTCATCACTTTTTATAGCTTTGAGAGAAACTTTCCTGTCTGATCATGTTTGCAAGAGGACAGGTCCTAACTCTGAAATAAAGGAGTGTCAAAAAGGGACGGCACGTGTCACCGGGATCGGCTAGAGGTTTCAGATGGATAGCGGCTGGTTTGCCTTCACAAATCCTTTCTCCTTAGTAGCAAATACTTGTTCCATGGTGGTGCTAATCCTTCAGTTTAAATGGAAGTCATCCCACTTCTTTGTGTGTGAGCACAGGAAACAAAGCAGTGCACGGAAGGAACTGCGTCCGTGCTTTTGCCCTTTTGTAGTTGCTTCAGTTCACCCGAGTAATTTAAAGACATTATTGGTGCTGCAGCTTCAGTTGTTGAGAACGACACGTCTAATTTCAGTATCGAAGTTTTAGAGGAGGCCATTGGAAATGTTCGTGTTATCTTTCTTCCTAAATTTCCAGCTCACTTTGATTTTATCATTAGGGAGATGAGTTATCAGAAATGTCTTTCACAGATGAAAAAACAAAGAATTTCTCTGGTTTGGATGAAAGCTTTGCATCCCTGGACACCTTAATTAAAAAAAAAAGAGGGAGGTTGGGAGGGGGAGAGGAATGTAATACCCCAAATAATTAATCACTTAACAAAATAAGTGATTAATTGAACTAAAGCTATTTTGATGGTCCAAGCAGATGAGTCAACGGAACAGTGACACTTCTCTGACTCATCAGTTCAAATTAGTAAAGGTGTTATGATAGATTGCGTGCATGCAATAAAAAAACCAGAAACTTTTAATTTCATTTTTACACTTTGATTTATTTTTTTTCCCCATTTTCTGCTACCTATATAGAACTAGCATCCCTCAGGGTGCTGTTCAGGTGCTTTGTTAGTATGGAGAAATTGTGCTTGTTTCCTTATTACTGTTTTCACACTGTCTCTTTAGATTTTTACTGGAGATCCCTGTGTGGAAGACCTGTATATATGGGGCTTTATAGCATCTATAAAGCACCGTATTCTATAAAAATTCGCATTGCTAAAGCTGATTAAAAAAAACAACCCACGTTTATGTATGCCTCTTTGCAAAGGCATAAAAATGAAACATATTGCATGATCCCCGTATGAAAAGTGTTGCAAAAAAATGGCCAACTCTTAATTCAGCTGCTTCTTACTTCATTTCAAGTTTTGAGGATGGATGCTGCCAGGTATGAGAACTGTTCAGGTTTTTTCATTCTCTTTTCTTCTGTTTTTTATTTCCCTTTCTGAAGTTGTATTTCACTTTAATGACTCAGGAACTTCCTAAAAGCCCAAAATGAATTAAGTGCTGTTCTTCTGGTATATGAGTGACTGTGTGATGAAAAAAAAGGAAAAGTAATTTTACTTTGACACCCAAGTCACTGTGTCAATTAGTCGTCTTAGGAGAAGGGGCACAAATACTTGAAGAGCTATGTTTCCTTTGTTACTCTACTTTCCTGCTTGCCAGAGAACAGTCCTTCCCCATAGTTCATCAGTGGCTATTTCCATAATGATTCTCCTTTTTTCTCGAATATTTTAAAGGAATTCACCTAACTCCAGATAGTCTAAATTTGGGAAAACTTTATAGCTTTGCTGTGTGTAAATTCTCTGTTAAGCTTTTGAGGCCATTAAGAAGGCCATTGAGCCAAGTAGTGAAAATAAGGTGCTATCACAGAAACATTTTTCCTTTCCGTGCCCTATTGCTCTTAGAGTAAATCTTTCTCTTTGAGAAAAGGTTGCTGACTTAGCGAATCATGCAGGTGCTTAATTACTTACATTTAAAATCAGAATATAGGAAGTCTCACCTGCAGCACAGTTAGAGCCATTGTTCCCCAGCCTAGCCTGTAGTGAAATTATTGTCTAGACTAACTAAATAAAACTACTCGACTCCTTTGTATTTGTGATCAGGTTTGTGCTGTTCTTCAGAAAGCCTTTGTCACCCTTACCTAGATGTGGCAGGTTGACCCTGGCTGGATGCCAGGTGCCCACGGGGAGATCACTCAGCAATTACTGTTATGGGCAAAACAGACTTGACTTGGGGAAAAATTAATTTATTTGATTACCAGTCTAATCAGGATAATGAGCAATGAAACTAAATCTTAAAAACACCTTCGTTCCACCACTCACTTCTTCCTAGGCTTAACTTTACTCCTGATTTCTTCTCCCTCCTCCCCACCAGCAGCCCAGCGGGAGAAGGAATGGGGGTTGCAGTCAGTTCATCACCTGTTGTCACTGTCGTTCCTTCCTCCTCAGGGGGAGGACTGCTCTCATTGTTCCTCTGCTCCAGCACAGGGTCCCTCCCACAGGAGACAGAGTTCTCCACAAACTTCTCCAACATGGGTCATTCTCGTGGGCTGTAGTTCTTCACAAACTGCCCCAGGGTAGATCCCTTCTATGGGGTGTAGGCCTTCAGGAACAAACTGCTCCAGCATGGGCCCCCCATAGAGTCAGAAGTCCTGCCAGCATACTTTTGACCATAGGTTTCTCTCTCCATGGATCCACAGGTCCTGCCAGGAGGCTGTTCCAGCTCAGGCTCTCCACAGGGTCACAGCTTCCTTCAGGCATCCACCTGCTCTGCAGTGGGGTCCTCCGTAGGCTGCAGGTGGATATCTGCTCCACAACTAATCTCCATGGGCTTCAGGGGGACAGCCAGCCTCACCGTGGTCTTCACCACAGGCTGCAGGGGAATCTCTGCTCTGGCACCTGAAGCTCCTCCTCCACTTCCTTCTTCATTGACCTTGGTGTCTGCAGAGTTGTTTCTCTCATGTATTCTCACTCCTCTCTCTGGCTGCAATTGCTGTCCTGCAGCAACTTTTCCCCCTTCTTAATTATGTTATCACAGAGGTGCTACTGCCATCGCTGGTGGGCTCAGTCTTGGCCAGGAGTGAGTCTCTCTTGGAGTTGGGTGGCATTGGCTCTACCAGGCATAGGGAAAGCTTCTAGCAGCTTCTCACAGAAGCCACCCCAGTAGCCCCTCTGCTACCAAAACGTTGCCATACAAACCCAGTGGACAGAAAACATGCTGTTCTTCCATCTCTGGTTTTTTTCAACCTGAAAAGTAGGAATGATTTTTGTAAAATCATTTGGCTACCAAAGCGATACTGCTGCATGGTGAGCTTATGGCCTGCAGTAGGATGCATAGCAGGGGTGCTAGTTCTCAAAATGATCTAAGCATGACACAGTGAAATAGAGGCTCAGTTGCTGTTACGAAGAACAGTAGGTCTATAATTCTCTATCGCCGTTGTGCTCTGTATATTTTTTTCTCAGTTCCCTCAGAGGGAAGACTAGGAACAGAGTCAGAACAAATCAGCTGCTTTTGGTCATACTGAGGTCCTCTGGCTCTTCTGCATGGAAGCTGAAGATACTTTCTCTTAAAACGAGAAGAAATAAGGAGGCCACCTCATCTTTTCTCTAAAGAGCAGTAAGTTTGGGGTTTCCTTGCATCCCTCCATTTCTGGAGGACTTAAAGATGTGGATAAGTTCTGCCAAGTGTAAGTTGTACCCCTGTCTCTCCTTGAAAAGTAAAATTTCCAAGGATGGAGAGTCCACACTTTTTCCTAATGTGGATATTTTTTTCCATGTCTCTGATCAAGGTGTCCTTCACTACAACTCGTAATCATTGCCTCTTGTCCTTCTGGTGTGCACCTCTGAGATAATCTGGCCCTGTCTTCTCTGTAAGATGCCTTTATGTAGGGATATTGGTGGTGAGAAGCCTCCTGAGCCTCCTCTTCCACTTTGTTTAGTCTTTCCACATACACTGTGTGCTCCAGCCCCCAGCCATGTGAATTCATTCCAGTTTGTCAACAACTCTCTGGTACTGGAGGAGCCCCCAACCTGGACATCTTATCCCAGGTGAGGCAGGTGAAGAGAGGGGAATAATCACTTCCAGTTGACTTGCAGCCTGCACTCTCAGGAATGCAGTCCAGCAAGGATTTAGCTGTCACTGCTGCCAGGGCACCTGCACTGAGGTTGTTCCTGCCCAAATGCACGACTTTGCTTGCGCAGCTTCTGGCAGCCCATTCTTCCAGCTTCCAGATGTCCCTCTGAACGGCAAAATCCTCCAGCGTCTTGACAGCAATCCCTCCTCACTTTGGGGTCATCTGCAAACCTGCTGAGAGTGCATGGCATCCAATCAGCCAGGTGAAGATGGGAAGTGGTACCAGCTCCAGTATTGACCCCTGAGAAACATCTCATGTAAGCACCTGTGAAAAGTTGAGGCTTGGTAGCAGCACTTGGGCTATGGTCAGATAGTTTCTTTTTACCCGCGAAGAAGGAAAATGGCTATAGTAAGGAGGGGCTCTTCTTCCTTTGAAATGAGAAAGATCAATTCGTAATGTCAGGGATTTTTTTTTATTTATTTTTTGAATGAGAGTGTTCTTTCCTGGTTTTTATGGCAATGTAGTAGCCTAGAATTATTACATTAAAAAAGCAGAAAAGGATCGTTCTTGTAATTTTTTTTGTAGGCAATGTAATATTCAATTTTGTTCTAATAGGCTGACTATTACCCTCATCTGTTTCAGTTCAGCTGCAAAAAGTCAAAAGTACTGCTACAATTACTTTAGACAAAATGCCCTTTTGAAAATCAGCTCAAAACTTCACATAACCACTGGTATGGAACTGCCAATACTGGTCATAATATTGATGTATCCTTATGCCTGTGAAAGATGAGTTTGGTTGCCAAAAGGTTATGTGTGCTTAATTGAAGGATTGGGGGAAAAAGAAGGGGGACTTCTTCAGCAGGTGGTTGTGGTCTGGAGACCTGCCCTCTCCTTATCACAGCCTCAGTCCCCTGTGATTCTTTTCACTGGGATCAATTTAGTAAACTGACAGATACAAATTTTCATTGCTGGCAGCACAGCACAGCCCATACGAGAGCAAAAGATCAAGCTGTGTTCCTGCTCTGCTTCCCGTATCAGCAGTGTGGTGGCCAGCTCAGTTGTGTCTCTGGGCTCCTTGGCATGGGGATGAGGATGGACTGCCGGTGGGGAAAGGTCGCCGGCCGATCTTTCAGTGCACTGGGCCGAGGTTGCAGGCTGAACAACAGGAAATACCTTGTTTTGGTTTGTAAACCAAGCAAGCTGAGAATGAGGCTAACTGGGGGAATAGCTGTGAGACCAGATAATCATAGAATGTGTTGGGTTGGAAGGGACTTCTAAAGGTCACCTAGTCCAACCCCCTTACAATAAGCAGGGACATCTCTAACTAGGTCAGGTTGCTCAGAGCCCCGTCAAGCCTGACC
Organism: Eurystomus gularis; assembly: GCA_013400335.1. Classification (NCBI taxonomy): domain Eukaryota; kingdom Metazoa; phylum Chordata; class Aves; order Coraciiformes; family Coraciidae; genus Eurystomus; species Eurystomus gularis. Next base: position 128,537 of record VZZY01016216.1, read on the forward strand.
TTGAATGTCTCCAGAGATGGGGCCTCCACCACCTCCCTGGGCAACTTGTTCCAGTAATCAACCACCCTTATATTAAAGAACTTTTTCCTAATGTGCAACCCAAATCTAGCCTTTTCTAGCTTAAAACCATTACCACTCATCCTATCGCTACAAACCCTTGTGAACAGATCCTCTCCCACCTTCCTATAGGCCCCTTTCAGGTATCGGAAGGTCAATAATAATAATATAATAATGCCATGGCCAAGCATGGCTTTGGTACCCAAAGTCAATGCTTCTCTCTTTCCTTTATAAACTTCATTTTCAAATAGACCAAGATGACTTTTTCTCCTCCCTACACAGCTGACTTTTGCTGTGTGGTGAGGATTACAGGTAGAAGAAATCCTCCTCCCTTGCCCATCCCGACAAGCAGTACTGTCTTCTCCTGAGAAAGCTTGTGCCACGTCTGTCCACCTCCCCACCCGGGACCCAGTTCAAGGACAGAGTTGACTGCCTGTATTTTTGTGGATGGTGCTGAGCAGTTGTGCTCCAGCATCCAAGCCTAACATTTGGCTTTTTCATTTTTATTGTTTTAATGCAATCGAAGGTGCTAAATAACAGTGCTCTGCTTCTGCGGAGTGCAGGGAAATGATGTTAGCTTTAGCCGGGGCTGGTTAATCATTGATGGAGAGGCACTAGCTCCTGGCCCATCTCCTCTTTCCCTCCCCTTGCTTTCATTCTGCCTCTTCCCCGCATGAAACTCAATTAATATGCTACATTATTTCAGGACAAAACCTGATCTTAAAATATGCAAAATAAAGTTTTCAGTTTTATGTCTTCAGTCACCTTGGCAGGGGGTATTTTTAGCCCGATTTCCACATGAATATTATATCATAAAAGGGCTGATTAAAATGAGGTAACATGACAGGATTGGCTCATAGTGAATGGATATGTTATTTGTCCTGTTGAAAGGACATTACTGCAACCTCGCCTGCAATCCTGCGGAGCGGTTCCCAGTAAGTTATGTGCCATCTAACCTTCCCTGAAATTTATTCCTAACAATTGACATGTAGAGTATCAATGCAGCAGAAGTCTTTTCTGTTCTCTTCGTCGCAGGGGGTGGCAAGTAAGCAACCTTTCAAACAAAAAATCACAAGTGCCCATTGATAAAACTGGAGATACGTAATTTAGAATTTTTGAAATTCTGGATTTCAGCAGAGGAGCAAAAGGAAAGCTTTGAAAGAATTTGGCAGTCAAGAAAAACCTGAGCTTTTAATTCTCCTTTCAAAGGGTTTTGCCTTCACTTGAGGAAGGTTATTTAATTTCTGAAGCAGATAACCTGCTCCTGTTATTGTAGAAAAAAATGACAGAGCGTTATCTTTTGCACTGAAGATTTACAATTAGCCAATAAAAAGTTTCCTTGGTTAACAGTAACATTACTTCGGTAGAACATTTTTCAGCAATAGATCTTGAAGTACTAAACAGAAGACACCAGGGTCATCTTTCACGTTGATGGGTGGTGAAACCAAAGCACGGAGTGAGGCACCAGTTTGGCCAGCATACGTGGCACAATTCTAAGCCAAGTGCAGGTTGTCAGCGTTCTGCGATGGCACTGTGTGCTCAATAGTATTGCTGGCACCGTGTGCTGAGGCACAGGGAGGTCTCCAATGGGTCATCTCCTGTGTTCAAGAAACGTCAAGGAAATACTAGAAATACAAAATGCGTGTAAAATCTCTTTGCAGAACCTGGTGACAGAGTCTTCCACCAGAATAGCTTGCTCCTCCAAGGCATCCTGCTTCTCTTCACTCCCTTCCTTACACAGATCTGATGATTGAAACGTCTGAAGAAGAATTGCTGTTATCATCCTGTCCGTAAATCTCACAGATGCTACTACTTCACTTCCTAATTTCTCCATCGCACCCAGTAAATTCTGATTGATGGACTGCGGGATTTTCAGAAAGATACCAGATTTTGCTTTGGATTTTCCATGTCCTTTAGAAACCATCCACCTCTATGATTCATCTTTTATTTCCCATTCTAATTTATCTAGGCTTAACCTCTGCCACTGAATGCCATTCTGCCTATGCTAGAGTGGGCTACTTTTCCGATATCAAATAAAGAAAGTAGACTCCAGTCCTCAGAAGATACAGTGACCCAGGTGGTGTGCCATTTTTTTCTACTCTGCTTTTCAGTTTGAGTCAAGACTAGCTGAGAAAAGGACACAAACCTTTTCCGTAATTAGTGGTAGAAGGCTTTGAGAAAATCCACGGTGCAGTAAATGTTTCCTCAAGACCGTGACTTGTTTCTCTGCTGATTGAGGATTTTAAAAAGGCCAAAGGATATTTGCAGTCCTAATGACAAACAGGTACATGTACCTTGTGCACTTACGTTATCAGCTGCTCTTGCGTTAATGATTGATGTAACTAAAGCTGCAGCTTGTTTCTTTAGCTTAGGTATAAGTAAGGATCGCTGTAGATAAAGAGACACATGGAGTTAAGGAAGGGGGACTTTTGTCTGGCAGTATAGGCAGGAAGCTCATTTTTAGTTCAATTTGCTAAGGAAATTAGTGTCTGCAATGCTCTCTGTCTACATGCCTGTCCCCCGTAATTTTTCAAGACAGTGGTTGATTTCAACAGTATGCGAAATAGGGCAGAAATCGCAAAAAATAACTATGGTCCTACAGATTAACACAGGTGAAGATCTCAATGGGCCAGAGATGGTTTCTTGTACCATTGAGAGGGTCACAAGGGACTAGGTGGGAGCTGGGGTGATGCCAGGAGTGATGGTGCAGGATATGGAACAGTGAACATTGCTTTTGTGGGAAATGGGGCATTTATTTCTTCTCCTGCTTGCAGGAAAACATTCTCTGTGTACGCATGGGAGGGCGTCATGGAAGGGAACGGCTGCTGCTGCACACCACGTCGGGGCTGCTTCGCGGGGAGCGAGAAGGATGAATTTCCTGACCATGCGCTGTGGTTTTGAAGATGTAGTGGCTGATCTGTTGGCTGGGGGGAGGTCAGATTTAAACCCTTCAGCCTACGTGGCAATGGGACACAATTGAACGCAAATTTTGCTTCTCTCTGCCCTTTCATTTTCTTTCTGTGAAGGGAAAGGATTTTGCAGGAAAGGATTCATCTAACTCAAGGTTTGTAGCTGGTGAAGCGAGATCATCCATGGGCTAATGAAGGCTGAGGCTCCTGGTCCGGCAATAACGTGCCGTTTATTTGGCACTATTATTTTTGCTCATTTGGTTCAAGACACGGGGAAGGGAAGTGGGTCCCAAAGAGGAGGTTAGGACAAGCTGTTTGTATCTGGTCTTAAATAGGAAACAGTTTCTCCATCCCTGATTTCTTTCTCACTTTATTTGTNTTGGACTTGATGACCCTGGAGGTCCTGGGGAAGGGAATAAATTCTGTGATTCTGTGTTAGGACAAGCTGTTTGTATCTGGTCTTAAATAGGAAACAGTTTCTCCATCCCTGATTTCTTTCTCACTTTATTTGTGCTATATTAAGTGAATGTTATGCACAAGCTATTTTCAGAAAGTGGTAATTATATTAAATTTTGGTCTTCCGGTATTCTTTCGTTTTCTGATGTATTCAAATGCTGGTAAGATATTGTCCAGACAAGACGATGATAAAATCTGATAATCTGTTACTGTTTAGTAATGAAAGCAAAATTGGAAGATTGTGTAGCAACTTTAAAAAGAGTACTTTGACAGTTTTTATTTTATTGGAGTTGTTCTAGTCTATTATTTAACAAACCGTCTCTTTATTGCTTAAAGAAATGATTGCAATATTTCACAAGGAGCTAATTTTTCTTCAATTTCTATTCACTTGTGCAGAGTTCTTCTGATAGCTTTGTGCTCTGCTTCTCATGCTAATTCCTTTTACAGCAGCTGCTGGAGAATCTTAATGAAATTTGGCGTTTCAGCCCCTTTCTCTCTCTGCCTTACACAGCACAGCAGCACAACCTGGTCGAGCACCCGCGTTACCACTTCAGCCCAGGCTGGTGGTCGGTCTGGCCGCTCGGCTCTTGAGCCTGTGAACCTTCCCTCTAATAACCTTTGTTTATATGCACGCCCCTTTTTAAGTCTCTGTGTGTAAAGCAAATATTAGAACATATTTTCAGGACCAAATTGCTATTGCTCCAGCAGTGGCCAAAGCAAGATGTTTGCAGCAGAGGGAAAACACGTGTAAGGCAATTAAGGTTTAATAGTGGTAGAACATTCTTAGCGTTTTTTTGACCGAACACAGCCATCAGTTTACTCGCTGGTGCTATGAACTGCTCTGACATTTCAAATCTGGTGAGTGATATGGTGAAAACTATATTAATTCCCATGAAAATGAGCCTGGATTTGAAACTCTTGGCAGGGAGTTGTGCAGGTTAATTGAATTAGAGTCTGTGCGTGCTGCTTTATGCTATCAATTTTTATCTTTTCGTTTTATCGATAGATCTTTTGCTTGCGTAGTCAGGAGAAAATGAACATGAGAATCCAACCAGCTTTCTCATTCTTTTTCTGCTGTTCAATCATCAGTGGATTTTTTTCTTTTCTCCTCTATGAGGAATTTGTTGAAACAGTTTGCTACGTTCCTGCAAACACAATGCAGCAAATTTAATTCAGGCTGTAAAGGCTTGTTAGGTCTAGCTCCAAGCCTGCGACTGTTTATCTGGGTTAAAATAAAATATTCTAATTTTCTTTACACTTATGGATATGTATAAATATATATGTTTTGTAGAGATCAGAAATTTTGAAATTCTACAGTTGCTAATTTCAGGTGTAGCAAATAACTTTGCTACACAAGCTCTCAAAGGAACTTTTATAGAGGTTAGAGATGGAAGGTGAAGGGGTAGACTCTCTCAGTATATCCTGTTATTGTCTCCATAGGGCAGCTCATCTAAAGTGATTCTCTTCTGTATATCCCCTAGTCTATACTGAAAATTGGCCCTGAACACAAGTTGGCAGTCAGTGGTTGAACATGAAGAAAGCTGGGGGCTGGTGTTTCTTCAACCACCTTCTTTATTCTGATCATTTTTTCACTTACCAGGTGAGGTGAGGGTGGAGGATGAGCCCTATGGGGGGCTCTTGCTTCTGGGGCTAAGCACCTGAAGCACACAGGGCATGACCTGCTCTGGGAACAGTGACTGGAGCAATACACCTCCAGGTGTCCTAAGGCGAGCTCAGGAAGGACAGAAGCCTCCTGTGGAGCAGAAGGTCCAAAGCTCACATGATCTCAATTCTCAGTACAAAAATGGACCATGAAAGTGGGGCCTCACGATCCTTCTGGCTTCTTGGGTTTCAAGTGGGAGCTGTCAGAAAAGTTACCACAGGGATAACTGGCTTGTGGTGGCCAAGCATTCATAGTGTTATCACTTTTTGATCCTTTGATGTCAGCTCTTCCTAGCATTGTGAAGCGGAATTCACCAAATGTTGGATTGTTCTTCCACTAATAGGGAGCGTGAGCTGAGATTAGACCGTTGTGAGACAGGTTAGCTTTACCCTACTGATGATGTGTTGTTACAGTACCGATCGTGCTCAGTTCAAGAGGAGCCACAGATTCAGAGTCCTGGTGTGCGCGCTTGGCTGAGGAGCCACTAGTGCGAGGCTACCATCCGTGGGCTTATGACTGAGCACCTCTAAGTCAGAATCCCACCTAGACATAGTGATATTTCCACACTGCTGGCACGTCTGTGAGCTCCTGATAGCTGGCCACCCACCCCGCGCAGGGCAGGCCACTCGTGGTTGAGACCAGAAGGGTGGACAGATGCAGTGCCACCTCTCCCCCATCACACACTACGTGATCATGGGGCACTCAGCACTAAATCATTCGTAGACGACTTGATTCTGGGTCAGGGTTTTTGTACGTAGCAAGGCAGCTCTCTCACCGTGATCTGTTGAGAATCAGCCCTTGAGAAAAGCTTTTGTATTTAGTTTTTTTTCACAGGTTGCCCAGAGGGGTGGTAAATGCTCCATCCTTGGAAACATTCAAGGTTATGTTGGATGGGGCTCTGAGCAACCTTATCTAGTTGAAGGTGTCCCTGCTCATTGCAGGGGGGCTGGACGAGATGACCTTTAAAGGTCTCTTCCAACTAAAACTGTTCTATGAGTGTTATTCTCAACTTGGCTTGAAGACTTTGCCACCAAAGAGCCATTTTACACTCAATGGCCCATTTCACGTATCTGAAAGACAAACCCATTGCAGGGGGCATTTAACTGCCTGCCTGCTTTTGGCTCTGCTGTTGCTGTGTGCTTCTCTTAGCTGTCAGTTCTGAAGCTCTGGCTTTTTGCAGAACATAAAAATGAATTTTCTATTATGCACAGAATGGAGTGGTCTGGAGGAGCTGCAGGTTGGTGTGTATTGCCCAACAATATTTGTTTTTGCAGCCACCAGCCTTCAGATATTGCTTTTCGCTATAGCTCTGTATTCCCGATTAATATTACCACTATTATTTTTTTAATATTTATGCTGATGCTGGACTCTGAGCAAGACAATTTCTATGTAAACACCACGCGTTTTGGAGCCAAATTTTATCCTAGTATTTTATTTATTCGATTATTTATTGTTTTATAACACAAGAGTTATATTCACAGGCGTTCCATGAGCAAAGTGCAAGTCCTCTGCTTTACTTCAGGTAGGCAGAAATGTGTTTAAGGTAGAGGTTGTTGCCAAGTTTATTCCAGTCCCTTCCCTCCCCTCAGCTCCCAGCTCTGTACTACTACCATGTCCATTTTGCACTCAGAGATTGATGGAAGTTGAAAATTGTGATGGACAGATGAGGTTTTCCTGCCCTGGCCTGGAGGTGAGCCTGGGAGGGGAGAGTCATGCTCCAAGTCCTCATCAACTTTTCCAAACCCACTGCTCGAGGAGCACAAGGGATGTCTGCAAGCAGAGTCTCAGCGGTGAGCGCAGTGTTGCGATGTTGCTGCAATGCTCAGGAGCAATTTTTGTGGATGGTGAAAGGCACTTTTAATAAGAAATCAACCATTTTCCACATCCTTTTTGAGGAGCTGGGTTGCCACTGGGGTAATCACTCTAATGGAACTGGAAAGGTGTCATGCTACAGTTGTTTTCATATTTATGTGATGCTCTCTTTGGCTATTATTTTGCTTTTACTGGGTCCACTATTGTATTTCCCAATCGGAGCTAAACACTCCTGAGCCCTGGGGATTTTTGCAATTATTGCCACTGACAGAGCAAACCGGAGCGAGGAATCTAAGCCGTTGCTATAGAGGCTGTATATAACACAATACCCACGGAGCACTGGGCATAATAACCGTAACATGAAAAATGAGCTATTGATTCTCTGCCCACTTGTAGGGAATGAAAAATTTCCTCCCCATCTGTAAGCCAGGATGCTGACGGCATTGTCCTCCTGCCTGCTTGTCCGCAGAGGTCTGACTCCGTCCTCTGGTCACCATTTGCTTTAGACTAATGAAAACGCATGTGTATTCGAGGAAGAAGCTTGTCATAGGCTTATTTTGCATCTGTTCAGCGTCACCCATGCAAGGATTTCACGGCACTTAGACATGCAAGATGCTGTTTTGGCTTTGGTGGGTACCAGTCCTGCCGTACATCGCAGGGAGGAGCGAGGGCTGAATCACGGAAAGCGTCAAGAGGCTATTCTGACATCCTTACTCATTTGGAGCATTATTTCAACCTCTGCATAGCTGCGCTGTGCATAAACATCCTACTTGATGCAAGCAAAGATGTCACGGTTTTAGCCTAATCACGCAGGAAATGTTCAGGAGAGATTCGCCCCCAATCCTATGTCAGAAGTAGAGACAATGTGAGAAGTGATCGCTCCCGTCCTCACGAGCTAAAATTCGGCTGTTTCATTTGACGTGATCAACTAGTTAATCATGCTTGAAATTTTCCTTTTGCTGTTTGTTATTGGAATTTTCAGCACTGCCCAGCACGTGTTTACTCCGACCTCTTCTATATCTGGTGGCACCTGGGAGGTGATGGCCCTTGGAGGCATCTGCCACGAGAACTGACATCAGTTTTCCTTTCCTTGACCTCCTTCTCATTGGTTTTAGGTACCAATTATAGGGCAAATAGCCTGCGTAGGGCAGTATTAATTCTTTGTGGGCAGCTGAAAGAGAAGTGCCGTGTGGATATCAGCAAAACTTGGCCGCTTGTTGTGCTGGCATCGGTGCCAGCTTTTTCTTTGGTTTGCTCCATGCAGATTTGGGACCTTGTGTTTCATTTGGAATTTGGCTCGGGACTGAACCCAAGCTTGGGAGATGACTCTGCCAAGTTTTTTCTGGTTTTGTGTCAAGAGCAACTTTGGATTGAAGCTGGAACCAAACCAGGCACGTGATCTAACTTCTATACTGTCTCATACGTTGAGGAAAGCCAGTCTTGTCTAGCCAAAATGGAGTGAGACAGAGGGTGTTATATATTCCTGATGTAAGGTTGAAGTAATATCCATGGACATTTTTACTCTCACTTTTACTCTCAGTCTCCCAAAAGAACATTTGTGGAACAAACCTTCAGTGTGAAGATTATGAATGTTCTTTTTTCCCCCATCTCCATTCCTGAAGTAATGTGCTGAAGGATGACTCTGCCCTTTTGGAGTGCCTGGTTGAAGGAAAAGGATTCAAGAGCAGCAACCATTCAGTGGTTGAATGCCAGGTGCCTGGAGCTGCTGCGTCCCTGTAGCCTTGGGGGCAGGTCCCCAAAAGCAGCATCTGACCCCCTCTTTGAAAACTTTGAAGTGTTCTGCTGGGCACTGTGGTGAAGGCTGTCACCTGAGGGTAATACGTAAGAAGCAGAGTGAGTTGTTCAATGTGTCAGCGTTTCTGCTCATACAAATAATTAATGAGAAGATTGATTTTTGAACCAAATTCCTCCTTCTGTCGAGCAGAGGGATGATCTCACTAAAGGTATCTTGCTCTTTATTTAGGTATTTCTGCACTATTTGTCACATACCAAAACAGGCATTGCGAAAGAGGATTGGGATGGATTTTTTTAAACCTGTTTTCAACAAAACCCTTAGCATGAGACTCTCAAATGTGAGCGGTGGCTCTGCGTAACCTCACAAGCAGTCAGGAGGAACAGGCAAATGACCGTTCTGTATCTGCAAACACCTTTCGTGCCCCATGGTTACCTCCCCTAGTTCATGATCCCTTCATTGACTTGTGCCAAAGCACCTGTGTGCTTCTGTGCTGAACATTTCTGCCTCAACACTGGGTCTCTGAAACCAGAAAGCCCCTTCCATGGTCTTCTGCTGAGCTTTGCCTTCAGCACAGAGGGGAGACCTTGGGCACGGGCCATTAGGTTTTATGTTCCCAGCTGTAGGTCCTGTTATTTTTGCTCATGCAAAATAATCTGTGCTGTGGACGGGAATTAATTTGTCCAAATTGCGAAGACCAAGAGAGATGGTTTAGGGTATGTTTGTGTTTTGGATGGAGATCTGACTCCCACCTATTCATAACTAACAAGTTTTATTTTTAGCATTTGGATGCAGAGTGATAAACAGGCAGGGAAAAAATAAGCAACCTCAAACTCTGTTTTCAAATGTATAGAGATATCACTGTATTTCATGCGGTTTCTGCTCTCTCTTGTCATATCAGTGCATGATTCTGAGCTCTGTGCTGAATCAATCTATTTGCTTTCCCTCTTGGGCTGCCTTTCAAGCAACACCTGACCGATGCTGATCAGCCGAGGGAGATGTGATATGTGACCTACCCACTCGACATGCAGCAAATCAGGCTCTGCAGAGTCTATTTTTAGAAGTCCAGTTTCTGTGTTAGGCTCCTGGAATTCTGGGTTTGCTTCATCTGGAGTATAACAAAAATCTTTTGATTAATTTTAGAGGCAAAGCTCCTTGGAATATAATTTGGTTTAATAATGGAAATGCATTAAAGATTTATACGAGAAACGGGAATTTATGTCTCTCTGGAACTTAGATTTAAATACAATCTACCTGAAGCAGACATTCAAGATCCACGTTGAACATTTGAGCCCTGTCGAGGTTTCCATTCCTGTCCTGTTTAAAAACCTTTCTGCATAGGACCTGGTTACCAGGCTTCTCACTCACAGCCTTTTTCTATTTCCTGGCCCAAGTAAACAAGCTCCCTCCAGATTTTATTCTTGGTAAGGTGAAAGCCTCTTACCTTTCTTGTTACCATCTTCTGAGCATTTTTCCCATGGCCTTGTGCCATGTCTCAAAGTATGGGCCAAACCCAAACCTGGTGTTTGTGCTGAAAAGTTGTCTGCAACAGAGCAATGCCCTCCTGAACTTTCCTGCGTATGTTAGTACAGCTCAGAGGGACCTCTGAGTATTTCACTATGCAAACCACTTGTGCCTGGTTGGCCAATCTGCTAGCAGAGAGCCTTCCCTGAGCTGCTGGTCCCTAAGCCAGCTTTTTGGGTGGTTTTTTTTTTTTAGCAACTAGATATTCGCATATGCATCTCTTGCTGAGGATCAGTGTTCTGTCCTCATCTTCAGTGAATTGCATTTTACTGATTTTTACACATTTTACTGAGTTACCAAAATCCACATGAATTTCAATTCATGTGGGGCAAATCATCAGTAGCACCATCCTTGTTGAATCTGTTTCTCTTTATTTTTCAAATTACCCCCCAGCCCCCAAACTTAAATTGTCAGTGAAAATATTGGCTAGATCTAAGGACTCGCCCTCATGGGTTTCACCTCTTTGAAATATTCTGAAATAGTTTGGGCAAATATTTGGCAGATTTTCAGTTATCTCACTTTGAATACAGATTTTCAATTGTCTTTAAATGATGTGCATTACATACAGATTCAGGCCACAATGGAAAGGTGGATAGTGAAGTGACAAGGAAAAGGCTGATATTACAGTTCTTCTATCCCTGCTGGAAGCAGGAAAGTCTCTGATCATCAGTATTTTTTAGGAGATTCAGCCCTATTTTGTAGACCTGCCTCAGCCGGCTTTGAGCCCAGAGCAAGGATTTAAGAGCAGATAACCCACAAAATTTTTGTGTCTGTGGCAATATGAAACACGGCACCCTGAGGCAGTAGATATCTTTAAAGTTGGGTTTAAGAAAATGAAAAAAGAGATGATGTCATTTAATTCTGGGGTCTAAAGACACGAGCTGAGAATCCAGACCCTTAAAGCTTTACACCTTGCTCAGTGACTCGGCACTGCAAAAGGGAGATTGTGTTCTGGATCACATTGTCTTTTTTTAAAAAAGATTTGTGTGGGCAAAGTGCACTAATTTACCAATGTGAAGGCATAACAGTTTTAAAATTTGCTTGTGCCCACGCAAGTTGAAATGGAAACTGTTATTTTAATGTGAAGTATTACCTTTTTTTTTCTTACATGGCGAGGTCTGGATCATGCATGCTTTTCCAGTGAGTGCTGGACTTAAATGAGGTTTTGGTCTTACATATCAATTATTTTTTCTTCTGTGTTTGGTCCAGTTTGCTTCTTGCCTTTTACAGCTCTTCTAGAATCTATTTAGTTTTTGTGTTCTATTTAATATGTTCACAGAATCATAGAACGGTTTGGGTTGGAAGGGACCTTAAAGATCATCTCCTTCCAACTTCCCTGCCATGGCAGGGACATCTCCCACTAGACCAGGTTGCTCAAGGCCCCATCCAGCCTGGCCTTAAACCAGTGGATGGGGCATCCACAACCTCTAATCTAAATGTACCCCCTTTCCTTTTGAAAGTGGTACCCCTTGTTCTATCACTACATGGCCTTGTAAAAAGCTTTCCTGTAGGCCCCCTTTAAGTACTGGAAGGCCACAATAAGGTCTCCTCAGAGCCTTCTCCAGGCTGAACAACCCCAAATCTCTCAGCCTGTCCTCATAGGAGAGTTGTTCCAGTCCTCTGATCATCTCTGTGGCCCTGCTCTGGATTCATTCTAACAGGCCCATGCTCTTCTTATGTTGGGTGTCCCAGAGCTGAACACAGTAGAAGTTTGCCGAGTACTCTCCCAATATTTAATTGTTTGGAGGTTAACAGCAATTTCTGTCAGCTCTGAAATAGTATCAAAGGAGAAAATGATAGATGGGGGAAACCTAGGGTATTTTTAAATCTAAAAGGCTAATTTAGACTAAATGCAAAATTGATGCGAACGACTGCCCTAGTATTTTCACAATACCCAACCAGATGCCATCTAACAAAAAATAAAACGCCCTAATAGCCTCAATTCTTTATATGGTAAAACATTGACAGGTAGAGGAGACAGGTATGGATATAGGAGATAAACTAACTCATTTGAACTAAATTGGGCAGTTCACCATGAACAAAAGGCATTCAGCTGCACTTTCATAAAACGTGGTACAGAGAAAACAATGTGTGAGATTGCCTCAGAAGCGTGTGTTTGTTTGTTAAATTATTGTTTTTCTGCAAATATCACCCACTTTTGAGTTTGTTTTTATTGAGATTTTTCCATCCTCTCACTTCCAGTGTGCAGACTGGAGTAACTGCATCTAAAATTTGGCAGCACAGAACTGGGACTAAGGAGCATGGTACCACCTACTCTGACAAGCCTCTCAACAACTCATTTGGATGTACAGAAAAAAAAGTTACAGCAGAAGATTTTGAGTATTTGAATATTTGCCCAGAGATAAATTTGGGTTTTGCCAATGGTTTCTCATTGCCATGACAGTAAGAAATCTAGCATTGCTTAAGATTTTTGTCTTGAAGGCCTGGAGACTTAAAATCCCCTATAGATGTGATAGATGTCACAGCAAAGAGGCTCCATTGAAAGATCTTCTAGGGAAATGAGAGAGTGAGAAACGTTTGAGTACCAAGAGGGCCTTTTTCCTCTTGTATTTTTAGCATTGATCGTGATCTGTGAAGAACACCAGTGAAATGTTGGGTAGGACATACAAATTTGCTTTTATTTTCACAAGATACTCTTTTTCTATACCTTTTTTTATACCTTTTGGTGTGTAGCTAAATCTTCGTGCCTAGCTTAGTTAAATTCTCCCTGAGGATCAGTCCTTCTTCTGCTCCAGACTATGCTGCAGTCACTTGTCAGCTCATTTGGGTGTTTTTCCCCATAATATGTATCCACCTTGAAACACTCATCTCGTTGCTAAGAGCACAGTCTATAATCAAATTTGGTCTCTAGATAGGCAGACACAGTGAATGACTGGGTTGATTCAGCTCTGTTAATTCATTAACTACGGAGATATAAACAAGTTGCATGATTATTATTGCAAGTAACACCAGAATCAAGCCTACAGAGAAGCCCTCCCTACCACAGTAATTGGAAGGTTTAATCAATGTGTGGAATGAATGGATTCCATCAATAGATATTTGAGGTCATAGCCTTAAAAATTCACTGTGGGTGAACTTCTTGAAAGTTCAGTCACTTCTAATCTCAGAGTTTGATCCAATCCCATTTCAGAAAGATAGTTATTGTAAATTTAATTGGTTAGTACAAGTCACACTCAGGATGATGAGGATTAATTGTCTTTGTGTACGAGCTTTTTTGATCTGCCAAATGCCTTCACAAGAAGCATCACATAAAGCCAAAAAAAAGAAAAAATGCACTAGGAAATCAAAAGAGGAAGGAAAAAAGAGCCCACTATGAGGTCTTTGAGATTCCCTTTTGTAGCATGATTTATGGGTCTCTCAGTTTTGTTTCAGGCCCCAGCTTGGAGGACAGTAGCTTACAGTGCGACCACGTAGGCTGGTTTGACAGAGATGCATGTCGGGTCTGTAATGTAGAGAAAGCTGGAAGGAAAGGCTGAGAGTTCAGGGAAATAAGGCAGACTTTTTTCTTTCTTTCTTTCTTTCTTGCTCTTTTTCTTTGTTTCTTTCTTTTTTACTTTTTTTTTTAAAGGAGTTTGTGCATAACATCATGCATTTGCTAAACTGTTCCTTTTTCCCTAGGCCCTTGAAACATTTATGTCTGCTTGTCCTCATGTTTTTTTGCATTATTTACTACTTATATGGAAGTCTAACTTCATATTATTGATTTCTCTTAATGATGAGTAGGCCATAAATCAACAGCAAGATAAAGAACTTAGAGTAGTATCTCCATGCATTGATATTTATTTTTACAGTGGATGTGAAATGAGATGAATTACAGAAACTCCACCTACACTTGCAACACCTACGTGTTTCTCGACTGTTTTTATGCCCATGCTATCTGAAAATGGATTTGGCATTAGAAATGTGCCTTCAAAATATCGGTAACAATAAAAAGGCATCGCACTGAATTACTGTTAGGTTGTGACTGTAGGAGTTTGTGCATAATTAATCTCTTCTATACTATAGGTGATGTTTATTTAATTTGAATTGTCTGAAAATCCAGGCTCTGTCCACTGTCTGTGGAGTGAGATGAGTAGTCCCAGGGCAATTCTTCCCATCCTACAAGAACTGCCCAAGACAGGTGGAATGGAGACACCTTTGGAAGCATATTTATCTCAATGAATTTAGAGAGGATCTTACTTCTACGTGGCTTCAGTTTGAGGAGGGGAATCCTATTGATGTGAATAATTATATTAGAACTGTATCGTGCTTTATATGTGGAAGATATTGTAATAGCACTGATTTTATGGGGCAGGTCTGAGGAAGAAGTATATGGTACCTATCTAAAGAACTCTTCTGTGTAGAAATGCACATACAGATTCATTAGAATTAAGGACAGATCATCAACTCTTTTTGTCACAGGCTGCTAAGTGTCATTCAACCACACTATTACCAGCCTGAAGAAGACACTAGAGATACATATTTCAGTCTTCTAGAAATTCAAATGTGGGTTTCAGGCAGAAAAAGAAGCAAGAAAAAAACCTTGTGCCCGTGCCCCATGTTAAATAATAGTATAAGTGGGGTTCCCTCAGGAGACTGTATCCTCCCATCTTCCAGAGAAAGTTGAAAATTCCCAAAGGATGAGAGGCTCAGCCTGTGCCCCAGCATCGCTGTACATTAAAAATGGTGGCAGCTGTCACACAATGCTCTCCTGGCCCTCCTCTTCCTGGTTTTCATTAAAATGCAGAGTTTGTTGTTGCCTTCCAAGCTGCTCAGTGTGATGCCCCTTCGAGGAGAGGCTGTGGTTGCTCTGTCTGGCTCATGCATCCTTCTTGATATTCCTATCATGGCTTTGCATGGGATGAATAATTTGGGGAGGCAATTCAACTGGAATTGTTTGAAGCAACGGATGATTATGATTTTCCACCGTGAATGTAAGTCTTGGCGTTGTCAGACAATAACTCATCCTGGATTCTTCTGATAAATTGGCTCGATGGTAGCTGATGAGCGCTGTGTAGCCACAGTGACTGTGGCAGCGATTCTTTCAGAATCACTGCAAATATGTTCGTCTCTGAATAAAGCAACGGAGGCTTTTTTTTTTTTTCAGTGAAACCTTTGTGACTAATGCCACAGGCTGGTTGGGCATGACTGAAAATTCGTGCTGTCCGTTTTCATTCAATATCTCCTATTCAGCCTCACAATGTCCCTTTAATGAAACCATTTAGGAAAATGATTCTATTTCGCGGTAATACTGGCAGGCCAGGGAGGTTCATGCTTGTTAAGCAAACTGGCTCGTACACTGACCAAATCACCGCTGCAATACTCTCTTTGAGAAGGCATTTACCACTAAAGTGTTTGTTAGCACAGAGAGAACCCAAACTGTTTCTAAACCTTTGCAAATCTAATACAGAGAAGTCTTATCCTGGAAGATCTTTTTAGGAGGTGAACTCAGGAGCTATTAAGAGGCCAGGGTATTGTTGGCGGAGAGAAGAAAATAAAATACATGCTGCAAAGAGAACATAGGATTAAACATAACAGTTCTGCTGTAGGGGCCCCTTTAGGTGATCAGGAGAAAGGTTTGTAATATTCTTCTCTTTCTCTCATAGCCTAGAGAAGTCTTCATGTGCAAAATATTTTTAATCTCGTTTTCTATTTCGAGACTCGGTTTCACAAAGTCATTTTTATACATCCCAGTATAAACACTGCAGCAGATTTAAGAGGGATTTTGTGTCTGTCAAAATTAAGTGCATCAGTCTGTGTGCAAGGCTGGGAAATGTTAGGAGGCAATCATAGTGAAAAACAAACATACAAAAAAAAGCAAACATCAAGTATGGAATAGTTTTATGTTTCGGATAAGTGACTTTATTCCCAAGGCTGACTAATGACGGAGTAAAGAGAGGTTATTCAGTGGTTATCATAGACAACGGATGATTGGGGCTTTGGGGTTCTTTTTCTTTGCTGACTCATTTTCTGGCCTTTAATGAGTCAAACTCTGTGTCATCGTAGTCTGTAAAAATGGGTGTAATAAGGATGTGTCTCCCCAAAGCATTCTGAGTCTTAACTGACGTCGGTAAAATATTCTGATATTTTTGTTCAAAGATGCTAAAATGAAAATAACAGCACTAAGAGAAGCACCAGCTCTTTCTGTGTGAACATTTCTGCATGGAACCACACTCTTGTGGACCTAAATCTTTGCTTTCTCTTAGTTTTTATACTTTGTGGATCATGCAGAAAGCTAGATGTTTCTACTGGTGCATTCAGCAATGCCACAAAAATCTGATATTTGTATCTCCCGGTGTTTCTCTTTCTTTCTCCGTTGTGAATGTTTTTATACTGAAATGTAAGTTTTATCCAAATTGAGCTTTTTGACAGTTGCTGTGGCTCTGCTTTCGTATATACTGCTATGTCTTTGGAAGCATAAATGTGTTAAGTTCCTTTCCCATGAAAGGCTGGGACAAAATTCCATTGATTTTCAGTCGGGAAGGATCAGATTCGATATTAAGAAAATTCTATTTCCTGCTAATAATCTATTTTGGTCTCCAGACAATTTGCAGAGTTGCCTCTGAAACAGATGTCTAAAGCTGATCGTCTGCTTGTTTTGTTCTCTCAAAATAACCTGCAAAAATTTACATTTATAAGGTTCAGTCCTGCAGATTCTTATCGGCATTGTTGCCGCTCATTCAAAGGTGACCCTTTTTATAAATAAGGATTACTTCTTAGAATAGAGGCTGGCAGTATCATGCGCTAAAATTCTCACAGCCGTTTGTGTTTCAGACCAAATTTCACGTCAGTCAGCTGACTGTGTTTGCTTTGACTGCAGTGAAGGCTGGTAAATAGAAAGCAGATGAATTAATAGCGAACTCAACTGAAACAGGAAAGTTTGCAGAGGTGTTGAAGGAAAAAAGGTCTTAGGCAAGTGGAGACTGTGGCTTGAATGAGAGAGCGTATTTGTCATGTTGGAGGGCACCTGGTTCGTAATACTCGGTGCAACACCAGCCCTGTTCTCAGCAGTAGTCTGTAAATTGTATTAAATAGAATATAAGCAGGATTTACAAATTATTTCCAAACAGAGATTACATAATGCAAGTTAAGGGAAGTACTAATAAGGAGGGATAGAAATTGTGAAGCAGAGACACGGTGATGGTACAAGTTCCAGGAAAGAGACACTGAAGTACTGAGCATTTCTTGCAGCATCTTTGGATGAGATTTTGAGAGATTCAGAGCTGGGCAAACACAAATCATAGGAGAAAAACTGGCAGGGATGCAGGGCCATATTCAGACTGTTTTTCTACAGAAGCCTATCTTTAGCATCTGAATTTGAGAAAGTGATCAGTGATTCAGGCCACCTACAATTCAGCGCTGCCAGACCCGGCTGTCTGCACTGTCAGTGGAGAAAAGCAGTCATGATACCTAAATTAGCTACTGGGAGCAGATTATTCTGAATACAGCCCTGAATTTAGGAATGGAAGTAAGTTCTTGTACTGTTTAACTGAAGAAGGCGGCTGAAACAGCTGGGGACCCGAAAGGATGAAAGTGTGCATATTGCTTGGCTCTGATTTCCTCATTTAATAA
Organism: Eurystomus gularis; assembly: GCA_013400335.1. Lineage (NCBI taxonomy): Eukaryota > Metazoa > Chordata > Aves > Coraciiformes > Coraciidae > Eurystomus > Eurystomus gularis. The sequence continues at coordinate 146,283 of VZZY01016216.1, forward strand.
CTATGGAGGAACATGGAAATCTGGTTTACTTTAAGGTAAAATGTAGCGAAAAAAGTAGAAGGAGAGAACAGAAAGTAATGGTGGTTTCTCCAGTGCCCCTGCATATTTTGGGCAAGGATTTAAAGTCATGCGCAATGGGAAAGTTCTAGATATTCAATGAGGAACCTCAAAATAGAGGAAGTGCAATGAACAGGGCAGCAAGGCAGCCTGTAGCAAAAAAGACCATGTAATTGCAAGTAGGATTGTGCTTATTATCTGATATGGTGATTCCAGCAAACATGTTTATCAGGAGTCATGTGTTCCCTGTTGCTGTTTATCTTCTTAATATGGTTGCTGGTTATCAAGGTGCTTTTGCATTGTTTTGCTTTTTTGTAGCTGTATTTTGGTTTTAACTCATCACGCTATAAAATTTTAGCGCTTAATAATAATTACAGACGGATTTTAGTTGTCCCATGTGGGTACATTATGCTCAGTCTTCCTTGTTCTTTTTTTTTTTTCTCTTCCCAGCTTTATCTGGTATATTGTGCTTAGAGTTGTGTACAATAATGCCTAATGAATTTCACGGGTGAATAAAAAAACTGCTGCAGATAGGAGCAGGAGACAAAGAATAGAGAAAAGGGGGGAAATGAGGATGCTTCAGCTCAGAAGTGTAGGAAAAGGTAAGAAAACTGTAGAAGAAAGCCTGTATTACACAATTCTCTTGCATATATGTGCCAAAGATTATCTTTACCTCTTAATTAAAAAAAAAAAAAAAGTTGGAAGTCAGTGGGTGGCTTTTCTAATGGCTCAGTGGGTTTTGGCTGACTAATACTCTGAGTCTTAAAGAATATGAGCAAAGTACTGTTACCTGTCAGGGAGGACTTGACTGCTCTGCCCAAAAATTAAGCGATGTTTAGATTGGGATGCATTCGGCCTGATGTTGGGTGGCTACATCTGAGGTAGTCCCTGAGCTTATGCCAAACTGAGGTGAAACCTCATCAGATATTCTTTTTCCTTGGTTGGGGCCACTGAGGTCAGGAAAATGAATGTTGCTAGTCTCTCAGTCTCGCATTGCTTCAGATAGGCACTGAAGATCTGCCTGTTTAATGATGTAACATAATGAGGCTTCTTGAAGCAGTGGCGGATCCAAAAGTTCAGGGCACGTTCAGCTGCAGGTGAGGGATTTGCGACAGTAGAGACCTGCCCCTGGAGTGAACCTGCAGGCAGATGGTGTGTCTCCAAGCCCTGACCATCATTTAGAAATAGTGTTGAACTTCTTTCAAAAAGAGAAATTCCATGAATGGCATTCACAGTGTGGCTACTCTCACTTTCCAGATAGAAAAAAAAAGCCAATTGTGTAAAACAGCAAAACAAAGAAAGATCAAAAAGCTCTTGTTTCGTTTGGAGTTGTTATCAAGACAGAGAGGTTGCTGTCAAGAAACCCTAAGGACTTTTGGTATTGATTTTACTTGGAAACTTGGAGGAGTTTTTTGGTGAAAGGTGGTGGTAAATAAAACACATTTTATAATAGATGGAGTCAGAGCTCAAAAGACTCACTGGAGTCCTATATGTCTTCTCTTCCTTGCCCACTGGGCCAGCCTCCCTGTCTGGGCGTGTAAAATGGACAGCTAATATCTTCCAAGCAAGCCAAAATTATCTTTTCTCAAGCCGGTGGATGAAATGGCTGGTATTTCAGACATCAGTTCATGCACTGTGTGGGTGTACATTGTGTTTATCGTTAAGTGTGGAAAAGAACAATTAAGTATGTGAAGTATTAAGTGAGACTTCCAGATTCTCTCGACAACTTCCCAACATGGGCAGCTAGATGTTTCCCACTGAACTCACTGGCTGACAATGCTGGTGTTTGTGATGCACAGGAATATCTTTCACTCGGCACTTTTATGTGCTAACTTGGGTTTCTGATTTAGCATCTTGGAGAGCCTGGCGTTGTAATGTAGTTTCTCAACTCAGTCAATACATTAGGAGAATACCACTTGGAGGTCATTACGTGGTCTTCCATCTGCTCTGTCCGAGCCTGTATCTTCAGCTGGATTTGCAAGTCAGGTCATGGACATCAATGTTACATGGGAGCCAGAATACCGGAATTAGAATACCGGGTCAGAGCAGTTGTTTGCCTCGTCTGGGATTATGTCTGGCAGAGCTGGCACCATGTGACTCAGGAAAAGGAGTGTGCTGGAGAGTAGGACCATATATGTGTTGGGAAGATGAATGGTGGTTTTGTGCCTTCATTTCTCTGTCTTAAGGACATACTAAAAAGGGCAAGAATTCCCACATGCCTGTGGCGATCTGCCCTGTTACATAATTTGTGGGAGCAAAACAAAATATAAAAGTGAGTGAACATTCCTCTCTGGAAAGAGAGAGAGTGTTTGCATCTCTGCCTTTCTGTCTTTTTCCCCCTCTGTCTCCCCCAACATCTTTGGAATTTGTTTGCCAATTTTTTTTTTCTGACGATTTGATGGAGGTAGAGAGCTCACCGATAATGAAATTCCTGCACATCTGTGAAACTGAGGGGAGAGGAGAGAGAATTTAAATGAGGGAAAGACACTGAGCAGACTGCAGTTTGGGCAAAAACCTTCACAGGCACCACCAAACCCCGATCATAGAATGTAGAATGCCCCTTGGAAGGGGCTGCTGAAGGTCTGCAGTCCTCAAAGCACCAAACTACAGCAGGTCAGCTTTGCCCGGGCTGAGTCTCAAACACCTCTAAGGCTGCAGATTTGACAGCCACCTGAGATGACCATTTCCAGCACTGCACTATTCTGCAGGGTAAGAATCTTTTTCCAGTGTCCAGTCCGAACCTCCAACTTGGGGCCATTTGCCCATGACTGAAAAGCATTGGCCGCCATCATCTTTACAACTGCTCTTGGGGTAGTAGTAGACCGAGATTAAATTCCCCCTTAGTCTCCTCGTCACAAAACAAGCTGATGTTGGGTCAATCACCCACAAGAAAAAGAAGTCAGAGGCAACCAGTACCCTCAGAATTACTTTTTCTTTTATAATAAGAGGGTTGAGAATTAGATGTTTCTGTACTTCTTGCAAAAATGTATAAATGTGGGACTGCAATGCACTGATCTCTACCTTTTCCTGTAGTCCTTGAAAAGCTGCTTCTGTGTGAGCACCAATGATTCTGTCAAGAAAACCTGGAGCATATAAAGTTTGGCTACATGGTTTCACAGGTCATGGTTGAGGGCATGTGGCCCAGATGGTTTTTTCCTTTAGTGGGGAGGTCTAGAAAAGGAGTGGACAGACCCTGTAGGTCAGCAACTACTTGACAGCTGGTATCAACAACGAGGATCAGGCTTTTATGACTATGGGATCTTTTTGTGAGATCAAAGATGGCTAGAAAGAGACAGAATCTGTCAGACCAAGTGTGACAAAAACATCATAGGAGTGATGGAGGAGGACAGTGAGAATCCACAGCAGGTTTTGCCCTTTATGTGAGAGTGGAGGAGGGTATTCCTGGAGCTCTGTTTTCAGACCAACGATGAGCCAGCATGAGGTCGTGCTCAGAGAGCCGGCCGTTGCAGATGATGCTGTAATGAGTGCTTGCCACAGACCACCAGTTCAGGAAGAAGATGAGGCCTTCTTCAGACAACAGGAAGAAGGCGTCCCAGAGAAGACAAGGCTCAGGGGCTTTTATCCATGTGTATAAATATCTGATGGGAGGGTGCAGAGATAGAACCAGACTTCTCAGTGGTATCCAGTGAAAGGACAAGAGGCAATGGACACAAGTTGAAATTCAGGAAATGCCGTTGAAACATAAGAAAACGTTTTTACAATGAGGGCGTCTGAAAACTGGCACTGGCTGCCCAGAGAGGTTGTGGACTCTCCATCCTTGCAGCTATTCAGACCTGGCTAGACATGGCCCTGGGTGACCTGCTCCAGCTGACCTTAGTTTGAGCAGAGATTGGACTAGATAATCCACAGAGGTCCCTACCAGCCTCAGCAGCTCCATGAGAAACCACATTCCTGCTTGTCTTTACATCAGCGTAGCTGCACCCAGCAGTGAGGAAGGAACAAGATACCTGCTTTCTGGGGATGTGCTTGGAGTTTACATGAAGAGACAACAAGTGGGAATGGTTTGCAGCACGGCTTTCCCAGAGGATATTTGCTTGGAACGATGTAAGTTTTTGTGAGTGAAATAATCTACCTTGAATTGCCTAATTATTGGCAATAAAAGAAACCACAAAGCTGACCTGCAAATTACAGGGATAAAAAAACTAAGTGCAGGTTTAGACTTCGCTGAAGCTTTGTTGAAACTCTGTAGGTATTCCAAGTGTATGCTTAAAAATGTCAAATGAATAAATAACAGCTACTTGAGCTATCTACTCTTTTTAACTGCAATTAGTGGTACACTGCAATCTGCTTTCTGAAAGAATTGGAAATCTTCCAAAGACAGAATAAGCCACAGGATTTCGGTACAGTTCGTAGAGATGAAGTGATGTGGTGTCCTTGCAAGATGGAGGAAGGAAAGCCAGAAGAGAATGACCAGGCAGATGCTATATAGTAAATGTCTGGATTTCAGCTCAAGCTCAGTAAAGGAGAAGATTTCACAGGCTCGTAGTCAGGGAATAGCTGGTGTTACTCTTTAAGCAGTACTTTGATGAGATCTTGAACATCTCTTCTGAAAAAGAATGGCATTAAATTAATATCTGTTTCAATACTAAATGATATTCAGTGTAGGTCATTTGCTAAGTGCTCAGTTCCAGTAATTAATGCATTGTATATGATTAAACATACTTTAGAACAGGTAGGTTTATCACTGATGATTTAGAGACCATTCAAGGAATGCAGGAAAAGAAGTTGTTTGGTTAAATCAGAAATGGTAACAGAGTCACATGGTAAACTTAAACCAAAGAAAACCATTGTTTTTGGACTGAAGACAGTCCTAGGTACAAAGTTTCTTTCAGAAACTCATCCAACTTACCTGCAGTCAGTCAGAATCCTGTTGAGTTGTAGATTAGATGGCCAAAGACTTGACTAGAGCAGCTATACTAAAAAAACATGGTTGCCAAGTGCTTCAGAGCTGCCTTACAGATAAACAGGATCAATTCTTTTCTGCTGTGCCAAAGGAGGAGGTCCATTGCCATGTCTGCCTCTGGGGCTCAGGATCACTAGTAATGAGTGGTGTGAAATTGTGCACTGCTGTTTTGGCAGGTGCCGTTACCATTCTGCCAGTTCACAGCAAAGCCATCACTATTTACTGAATGGCCTGCCTGCTCTGTGCCCTCTCATTGCACGTAGTGTAAATTGCTCATGTGTAAATGGTGGCTCATCACTAGAGTATCTCCTACCTCTTGTTTCTCCAGTTGTAAGATCTAGCCAATGTAGATGTGAAGACCAGCAAGTACTTTTACTTGCTTATCTTTCACTCTTCCACTACTCCGTCACTGACAGACTTTATTTTTCCCTCTGGTCTCTCTGCCTGCTTCTTTGGCCTTCCTTTGCGAGATAATTTCAGAGTCTCTACTCTTGCACCCTCTCTGTTCCTTCTCTTCACCTTGATGTCAAGATTTCATCTTTGTGTCCACTTTGTGATTCCTAGAAAATCCATGATTATTTATTATTGTGTTGCTTTTAAAGCTAGCTATAAAAATGCACTAGAGAACTGCAGCTATTTACAGAGACATAGCAAATAATATCCTAAGCCTATGCCAAACAGCTCCATTACAATTCACCCTTCCCTATTGAAGGGGAGAGAAGAATTGTCTATGTAGCTAATGCTAGTGTGGGAGAAATAAGGCAGCTTCAATGCAGTGATGAGTCTGTTGGTTGCTCTGGTGAAAGGGAATAAACTATGAATGAAATGAAAACAAGCCTCAAAAGGTGACGTGCTTCTGCAGAAAACTGAATAAAATTGTTTTGCCCACCTGCAAGTAAAGTAGTTCTTTTGCTTCTGTGAAATTTGGAAACAGTTCTTTCTTACGTGTGTCGGAAAGGAATTTGTTGCTAGAGACGGCATCGCTGTGGACAGGGCTGAGGAATATGGGGGTCCTATTCCCACCGATAAATCTGACGTATAGTGTAGTTGTAAGCCAGTCGTTTCACCTCTCTATGCCTGTTTCTCGTTAAGTGGTATGATGATACTTCCTTCCTTCATAAATTTTTTTCAGTCTGCCTGGAGAAACCAGCTACGATAGGTATGTATCCTTGCTGTTATTACAGAGCCAATTATCTTGAAGGCTGCTTTTAAAATTTTGGAGAGGGCTCATCCATGTATATCTGAAGGCAGCATGAAGCATTATGGCTGTAATATTAAGACTTAAGAATCCAAATAAACTAGAGTTGGTGCCTAATGCGTATTTTTATGTCTTATGTTGCTGGTTGTTCATATGAATGAGAGGCTAGTTCTTCTATTACCCACCATTCTCTTTCCACTTTGTAGACCTTTGCAAATTGCCAAGAACAGAAAGGAGTACATAAATGGATGTGTTTCTAAACCACCTTCCCCTTCCAGAATTTAAAATGAAGAAGTTTTTTCTGCTATGCTGTAAAACACATGTAGTTGCAGTGGCTTTGAGAGGCTTCAGCACCACAAGCTTTGCGGTTAGTTATAGGGATGTGGTTCTGTTACTAGGGCACTATAGCATCTACCAAAAAATAATGAAGAATAATCCTTTTCTTCTTTTTTTTTTTTTCCCCAAGGCATTGTGTTTGTACAATACAATATTTGTACAGTGATGTGATCTGATGACTTCAAAGGACTTTGAGCCCCTTGTGTTTGTAACCCTTTGGTCATCACACGTCGGTCTCTCAGAAGGTCTTAGGTAATGATGTTGCCATCAGAGCTTTTATCTTTGGGTTAAGTATTTTAGGGAATTCATTCTGAGCAGCTCTGCTGCAGAGGAGGCATTGACAGTCCATTTTCCTTTTCTGCCTTGCTGTTTGCTTTCTGAGATGGCTGCATTTTGAGAGAAACCCTGTGTGTGTCTAAACAAAGAGCTTGGTCACTGTAAATGTATGCAGGAAGAATGAGTTCTGCAAACAAGGAAGACTTTGCAATGCGACCTCTTTTTTGAGGAGATCCTTGGGGAGATATATGGATGGGTTGAAATAATAGGCTTCTCAGTACATTGACTTTCTGGAGGAGTTGTAGGTCAGCTTGACTCAACCTGGTATCTCTTGAAAAAGGTGGCTAAGGAAGAGTATTTCAGACATGTTTGCTGAAAGGGCCTGCGTGACTCTCAGCATTGGAATCAGTGTTTTAATCTTAGCTTAAGCTAGCAGTTTGTATTCAGTGCAGATTTGCGAAGTGTTGTCTTCTGAGTAACGGTTGAAGATCCCGGTCCTGGTTGTCCATCTGACATCTGCACATTCTTTATTTGTCATTTTAGCAGAGAGAATAAGTCTTCAGTGTACACTAATACTCCCTACCAAGAGTTAAAATGAGCTTCAAATCCAAATTCATGTCATGTACTAGGGCTAATAGTGGTCACATTCCTCCCTGGGATCTTAGGGGATTCAAAGCCAAAACTCATTTATAATTGGAAAAGCTACAAATCCTTCTGCCTTGGAATATATTTTCGTCTTTAGATTGTATCTGTCAAAACAGAGAAGTCCTAGACACAGTTGTCCAGTGCATGAATTGTGGATCCAGGACAGAGGATTGCAATCCCACATTGAGATGTTTCTTTGGCAGGACGTGCAGTAATGTTTTCTTTTTTTATATATCCTTTATGTCTATGTATTAAGCAATGAAACAATTATGAAAAAATCAATTATTTGAAATGGTACCTGCAAAGAAGTGAGTCTCGATGCTCTCCAAATAGCTTTCTCTCTTCAAAGTTAAAATAAAAGTTAAAATTCATAACTGAGCCCATGTGATAGACCATTATTATTAGTCAAATAGTTTCTGAAAGAGAATGAAGGTTAGGAGATATGCAGTCTGGTCATGCTAATTAATTGCTTTCAGTTGTGCCATAAATATGTCTGAAAGCAAAGTAGTTGTAGAGTTGCCTCTTACGTTGGTTCACAGCTATTAGAGATGAGATATAATAGCTGGAAACTGTTTGTACACATGTCCTTTGTAAAACTTGGAAGTGTTAGTGTTGGTTGTTTTTCTTGTCTTACATTGGACAGACCTTGTGAGCTCATTGCCTGAGTTATTCTGGCAAATATTGTTTTTGCAGTTTAAGAAAGGACACAGAAGTCAAAAGACCATCAAAACTTGCATGTTGAAGCTTCACAATTAGGGAAAGCTGGATTGAAAAATTTATCCCTGATCTTGTTTATGAAAGTAACAGCATTGGGTGTAATGCTGCTAGACACTGAATTAGGAACGACTCAGTTACTTCCGACTTTTGATTATTAGTAAAAGTGTACCTGCTAGGAGAGAAGGGTTTGGACATGTGTGCACTGGTCTGACCAAAGGTCTGAGACAAGAAATCTTGCTAACAAAGCTATTGAAAGCCTATCTTGGCTCTTATCCCCCACAAATAAAGTGATATGAGAAGATCACCATGGTTTTCCATAACCATACCGTTTCTGAGTATTCTACTCACTTGATTTAAGTTTCTCATGTGGCTTTGAGTGTCGCTGGGGGACTCCTGAGGAACCAGGTTGTCCTGACCTATGGCACTCACAGCAGTGATAGGCTGCGTATGGAACATAGGAGGGAAATCTTCCGTATCTTGTGGTGATGGAAATAGGACTACTCAGTAAAGGGAACGTGGGGTATCTGGTTAAAAAGTCTTGACTATAAAACCAGAATACATTACTTTACAAAGCTTATCATTTACAGGAATTCGGGTTGAGCAGGAAAAGTATCCTGCTGCTTAACATGCAGGCAAATGTACCTTCCCAGCCAAGTTTCAGACCCTAGCTATAATGCCTGAAAATGCTAGAGCTGCTCAGGAAAAAAAATCTGTGCAAATTCTAAGCTCAGCTTAGAAACTTCAGAGTCATACTAGATGCAATACTAAAAAAAAAAACCCTCTGTAATTGTGCCCGAACTAATTCATCTCAATGGTGAAAGACACAACTGGCATCTTCGGTCAATATTTATCCAGGAATATTGAAAAGAAAAATCTCTGCCGTCACTCAGGCCACTGTATTATCAGAAGAAATCTGTGGCAGCATTCAAAAAGCAAAAATTAACCAAAATACAGCTCTCCTTTTGGAGAAAAGCAATTTAACATTTAATAAAAAAAGTACCTTCACTTGAGGGGTGAATCTGCAGCCTATCAAGCCTGCCATATCATTTTAAAATTTATAACTCTCATGATTAGAAAATGTCAAGATAATCAAAATACAGGGGAAATTACAGCTGCTACAGTAAATGAATGCTCTGGAAGTACTCAGCTTGTATGGTGCTGCAACATCCACATAACAATCCTAACTTTTAAAACGCTTTTCTCGCGTAGTTTCTTTTGCTTATACATTTCTTGAAGGTAGGGAAGATTTGGGTATGATTTCATAGTTGATGTTAAGAATGAGTTATTAAATCCCTCACACTTGATACACTGTTCCGATAATGAACCTGCACCGCAGAGAGAAGTGTCAAAAAGTTTAATTTCTTTTGTGCTCAAACCCTCCACACAAATCTGCGTGGGTAATAAAATTATAATCACATATTCATACCTCTTTGCAAAATAAATGTAATGATACTTTGTATTCCCTCGGCACCAGCTCTCTCAAGTTCTTCAGGCACTTTATAAACATTAATTAAGCCTCGCACCTCTGTGTTGCGTAAGTGCCATGCTGCTCGCCTTCATTGTTTTCTAAAGTGTCTGCCATATTTCGATTACTCCAGAGCCCCTTGTTAATATTATACACCTCAGTCAACTGAGGCAGGGCAGTCAAGTCCCATGATTAAATTCTTGCAGCAGATCAGTGATCACGGTTGGGGCTGCCACGAAGAGCGTTTTGCTTTCCTGGTGTAACCACCAGCCTAACTATGGGGACTTCAGGGTATTTTCAGTGATTCAAATCAGTCTCTGTGTTGGAAGAAATTGAACTCAAAACATGAGTATGGGTAGGATTGTTAATGCATTGTTACCTGGTATCTCTTGAGGGCAAACGTGTGCCAGTGGGGCAGGCTCGAGCCTTGCTGTGGCACCGATTAAAGGCTCTTTTCCTACCATCAACTGTGATAGGCAGCTGTCTGCAAGCATCAGCTGTGCTTTATTACGGTGAGTCTATGGCTCATTTATGACTCAACGAACTCTTTTCCTGTCGGTCCTTAGCTTGCAATGTGCTACTTATTCCTTGTTTTCCGGTCGAGAAAATTGTACCTTCTCCTGGAATCGGCGTTTCTCTCCTCTCTTGCCAACGGCTGTTTTATTAACTCCCGTCCAACTTCTGGTTCCTGTCATTTTCTGCTGCTTTTCCATCTGAAGGAAGACAGCGGTCATGTCATAATTATTTTCTTTAGTAATTGCCACAAAGATGCTGAGTGTTTCCTAATTAGATCAGGCAGCGTTTGCAGCGAAACCTCAGAGATGCTGTCCGAGGACGCGAGTTTCCTTCAGATCTCGGTAATTGAGTTGTACAGCCCGTGCTTGTGCAACCCGAGTTTCTCCCTGCAGCTCTTGAAGCACACCAGGGGGCTGGGAATTGTGGTATTTAAAGAGAAAGAGAAAAAAAGAAAAAAAAAAGCTTAATTGGGGAACTAAAGTAATGGGATTTTTTTTTTTGTCCCCTCTTCTTTAAAGATGCTGCGGTGTGGAAATCTGCTTGGCTGTATCTCATCACAGTTTCATTTTGCAAATAGCAAACTGGAGCTAAAATAATTCTCTACAGGTGAGGGTCAGCTACAAAAATTGAAGATTTAGATGGGGTTTGAGGGCAAATGGATAAAACTTATCTAGGGATAGAAAAATCGTTTGCAAATGTACCATTATTTTGATACAAAATAACTTTGCAAAATGTTCTAAATAGAGCCTTATTTTGCTGCTAGAAGGCTGTAAAATTATAGATCATTGCACTGTAGATGAGATGTTAATTTGGGGAATTCGTGAGCAGTACAGAATTGCTGGATGCGTTTGGTGTGCTGCTTCCTTTCATTTTTATTAGTCGAAATGAACAACAGGGTGGCCAGCGTTTGAGAGCACTAACAGTGAGGATGTTCCACCAACAGGAATAATATTCACAGCAAATGCCAGAAACAATGGGAGAAATGGGAAAACTGCCCTTTATCTAACATCATAGTGGTGGGGGAATATTCTCTTTGCTCTGCTCTTTGTGTTAAGAGCACCTCCCTTCCACATTTTTGTTTGACAGATAGGAACGGGACATTTACCTGGAGATAGGAGCGGGATGCTTATCTACAGATAAACCCACAGGATATCTATGGGAGTTGGGATCTGGTCTTCCCTTTGGCCACTGCTGTGCATTTCCTATGCCATTTTGGCACTCTGGCTGCTGGAGCAAGATTAAATAGTTCTCTGCGCTGTGTGAGCATCATTACAAAGCAGATTAGGATGGAGGGTGAAGCTTGCTTTTTCCAGCTCAAAGTTGAGGTGGACTTGAAGATCCCCTACCACCCCTCAATTCCATGTTTCCCTTGGAAATTGTGCTTTTAATTGTAGATTCTTGAAAACAGTTGCAGGCGATCAGCTTCTTGGACTCATGTCTTCTACGTAAAGCCCACAGCAACACCGTGCCCAGGCATTTTTGGGGAAAAAGGTCACCTTTTTGCAGCATGATGTTTGCTTGAGCTCTCCCCCTTGTGTGATGGTCAGATCCCATGCAGGCTGGCTTGTGACTCTTATTGAGCTTTCAACTCTACGGGGATAAAAAGGAATATTCTTAAAAGAAAGGGTTAAAAATCGAAAGTATCGCTTAAAACAGAACCATGAAGTGTGTGGTGGGGTTTATGTATCAGCAGGTAAAATGCTGAAGAAAAGGAAGCCATAGGTTAGTCAGGAGAAGAAGATCATTTTGGTTTATGTTAACAGTTGTGTTGAATAACAATAATAATTATAGTAGATAATATTTTTCTGCTACGATGGTAAAAAAACAGAAGGTGGCCTTCTAAGTCTGGAGTGATGGCTAGATACACTGTTCATATTAGTTATTAAACCCTTCATTTAAGCAGCTACTTAGTGTAAGTGCCTTTATGTACCAGCTAAAAATGACTCTGAAGCCTGAGCCCCAGACAGGCAGAACAGAGCTAGTTGTTTTGCTAAGGAGGAGGATGAAAAGGCACCATCCCCTGGGAAACGGGCAAAAAGCAAGGAGAACAGCAGGAACTGTCTGCTTCTCTCCTGTCAGTCCTTGTAGTCCCACATTGAATGATACCAAATGCTACCGAAGGACACCAAAGCAAAGTAACCTCTTCAGGTGATGGAAAACATTACTGTCATTTCCAGGGTATGGTGGATTCGTTCTGGTCATCAGAATTTCAGACTGCCAATGTTGTATATACTGTATAATAGCAGAAGAAAGCCGTTGCACGCTGCACAAAGGAGAGATGTACATCAGCAGCATGGTTCTGCTTTGGTCTGTTGGCAATATGGTACAGTCATTTGTCTCTCTTAAGAAAGATTAGGAACAAATTCAAGAAACATGCTACTTTTCACAGACAGAAACCACCATATAGAGGATGATGGAGCTTCTGTATACTTTTTTTTCCCCTTTCTCCAGATAGAATTCACATAAATAATTTTAAAAATACAAAACTAGCCAGCAGAAAAAAAAAGATACGTATTTGCAATGTATTGAAATATATTGTCATAAAACAGACTTGCAGCTTCTTAAACACAGCCCATGACTCAGGATGCTGTTTGCAAAATCAGAATCAGAAGAGCTGGAATTGATCTCAAAATTATGCCAGTCAGACCTGTTTTAGGGCTTGGTTGCAAAAATAACTGGCCCTGCATTAAAATTCAGAAAATCTGAATTGATCCCTTGCACTTTCCAAAGATTTTTGAGTGTCTGAACTCGTGTTTGGGGCATATGCTTCCAGCTACAGTCTGTTGGGCACATCTTGAAAAAAGGAACTTTTTTTTAAAAGATATTCTGGACACTGTAGGCTTTTGTCATCATGAATAAAAGGGCTTTTCTTTATTCAGAATCAGATCCCTTTCGTTGCAGTCTCCAAGTAGAAGCTGTCATAATTGTTGCTGTAGACACTAGTTTTCCTTTAAAAACAACAGAGTGTTGTTACTCAAGTGCTTGCTGTTCATGGTATCTTAAAACCAAGACACCAAAGCAATGACCAACCATCTTAAACCAGGTGCTGAAGAAACACAAAGCCAAACATAGAATCATAGAATGGTTGGGGTTGGAAGGGACCTCAAAGGTCATCTAGTTCCAACCCCCTGTCATGGGCAGGTACACTTTCCACTGGACCAGGTTGCTCAAGGCCCCATCCAACCTGGCCTTGAACACTTCCAGGGATGGAGCATCCACAGCCCCCCTGTGCAACCTCTTCCAGTGTCTCACCACCTTCAGAGTGAAGTATTTCCTTCTAATTTCCAATTTAAATCTCCCCTCTTCCAGTTTGAACCCATTACCTCTCATCCTATCACTACAGGCCTGTGTGAAAAGTCCCTCTCCAGCCTTCTTGTAGGCCTCCTTCAGATACTGGAAGGCTGCAATAAACTCTCCTCGAACCCTTCTCCAAGCTGAATAAGCCCAATTGTCTCAGCCTGTCTTTGTAGGAGAGGTGTTCCCAACCTCTAATTATCTTTGTAGCCCTCCTCTAGACCCTCTGCAACAGGTCCATGTCCTTCTTGTGTTGGGGGCTCCAGAGCTGGACGCAATACTCCAGGTGAGGTCTCACAAGAGCAGAGTAGAGGGAAAGAATCACCTCCCTCGACCTGCTGGTCACGCTTCTTTTGATGCAGCCTAGGATGCAGTTGGCTTTCTGGGCTGGACTGGCACATTGCTGGCTCATGTTGAGCTTTTCATCAACCAGCACCCTCAAGACTTTCTCCTCAGGGCTGCTCTCAAAACATCGTGCTGTTTTCTCTAGACAGTTGATACTGTCTTGTGATTTCCATGTGGGATGCCCTCCAGTCTTTCAGGACGAGTGATGTCATTACATGACACATTTTGGGTGTTTAGAAATAAACAAAAATGTCTTTTTATGGGCTGCTTGTAAGATCTCAGTCAGCTCTCGAGAGTCAGCTCTCGTGCTTCAAGTTGTCCAGGAACAAAACAAACAGGACTGGAACTCTGCCTTGTCTCCTCTGTGCCCTGCGAGCAGACAGAGCATCCTTACTGCAATCATTTACATATGTCTCTCATATAACAGGCCTGGAGAGGCTGGTAATAAAATAAAGGAAGGTAATTTAGCAAAGAGCCACGACACTTTGGTTTTCCCCTAGTGGTTAGCAATGACTGAGGTTTTTCCTGCTTTGTTTAAGTTGCTAAGGAACCTTATTTGCTCTTGAATCTATTTTTAATTGACTCAACAATGAAGAGTTTTGTTACAAGAAAATGCTTCCTGGAATCTTGATTTGTGAATCAAGATCATTCAAAGAAACGGAGTTTTCATTCTTGTCTGATATTTTCAAAGCAGCTCTTCAGTCCTTAAGAAAAATGTTTAGAAGTAAGTACAGACTGTAACAGACAGAAATCTGTTACATATTTTGTAGATGAACTGTGATTTATTGCTTTTAAAAATTTAGGAGAAACTTTCCTGTTCTTCATTAAGGATCCTCTGTTGAAAAAATGAAATTACTTGTATCTTGAGCTAATTCAGGTATAACTACAAAGACCAAAAATAAAACCTAACTGAACTGGGGCCACTGGTGATCACAGACATGCTACATGGTGTGACTTTTGGAATATGTCTTTTAAGTTTATCTTGCCTTTAAAATAACTTTCACAAGACTTCCAGCTTTAAGATTTTGATGTATTGCTGCTTCATTTAGACCATCTGTCTTCTGATATCCTGAAATGGTGTTTCGTGTAACACAGTTCCTATCAGAGTTATGGTATTATTAAAAATGAAATTTCATCTTTTTGGTTTTTTTTCTTCCAAGGCAAAGCTGCTTGGCATCAACACTGTTGGTAAACAAACACAATCAAATCTTCTTCCAGTGCTGCATTCCCATGTGTGTTTGTTGAAACTGCAGCTCAAATGAGGTTGGATGCAGCAGTCCTACCTGACTGCAGACAGGCACAGCAATATTTCCCTTTGCACTCAGTTTGAAGAAGGCACAGGCTTGACAGGCAACCTCAGTTGAGTCCTGTCCAAGCTCTTCACGTTGGAGATAAGTTTGCTGTAAGACGAAACACACCATTTTCTTTATAAACCAGAAATTAAGTCTTTTTTTGAGAAATAAATTAACACACCTTCAGGTGCTGCCTTATTAGTATTTTAAGGCATGTTGTATAAACGCCAAAAAATTTGAAATTAAAGATAGGCAAGATTCTTCTTGACCTTTTGGGTTAGATCACATTTAATATCAGATTAATTTAAGACATCCTGTATTCAGGGATGCATTCAGTAATCTAATAGGCCTTCTCCATTTTTAACTGCTCTAATTGTATTTATTTTTAAGTTATCTGGCATTCACTGGTTTTTCTGACAATTTTAATTTATTCTGGTATATTTTTCTAATGTCTCCCTATGCCAGAGGGTAGTGGAGGCTAGAAGTATTAGAAGGATACCAACACTATGTGGGAGTGGATTTATTTTGAGGCTAGAGTATAGGCTGTAACTAAGAATAATGGGCTAAAGTGAAGATGGGAACATTTAGGCTGAGACTTAAGGAGCCTTGACAGTAAGATCTATTGAACTGTGGAGGTATTTCCTATAGAATATGGTGTAAGTCTTTATCATTTTGAAGTTGCAACTAGACTGAATAAATTAGAATTACTATACCTGGAGCAATCATAGACTGACTTATAGTTAGAGATTACCTCTCTTTTCCATCTAAATTTTGCCTGTTTCTCCTCCTTTGCTTTGTCCAGCTCCTTCAATAGGACTGGAAAGAATTTATGGAGAAGAAAGGATGCTGTGCTTGTTTAAAGATGCTGTGCTTGTTTATAAAATTACCTGAGAGCTGTACTGCAGAAGATGTCTGCAGCTTTTTCCAGTGGAGTGGTGAAGCCACCAGAACTCTGATTCTTCTCCACCCCTACCTGCTGGGGAGAGGAGTGCCATGACTGTTCTCTGCCTTGCTACCCAAAGAACTAATAAGACTAGTTCTTTTCATTGTTAATAGTTTTTTTGAGACAAAAAATGCAAAATTCAGAATAAGAAGTCTCTTCCTTGAACGTATGATGGCATTAATAATATAAGTGTGAATTTTGACAGTTAATTTGAGAAATGTGCCTTTCTGAAGTGCTGAGTTTGCTCTAGTTTAGTCTAGAGAAGAGAAGGCTGAGGGGAGACCTTATTGCTCTCTAGAACTACCTGAAAGGAGATTGTAGAGAGGTGGGTTTTGGTCTCTTCTCACAAGTAGCTAACAATAGGACAAGATGAAATGGCCTCAAGTTGCACCAGGGAGGTTTAGATTGAATACTAGGAAAAATTTCCTTACTGAAGAGTGGTTAAGCATTGGAACAGGCTGCCCAGGGAAGTGGTAGAGTCACCATCCCTGGAGGTGTTCAACAAACGTGTAGGTGTGGCACTTGGGGACGTGGTCTAGTGGTCATGGTAGTGTTAGGTTGACGGTTGGACTTGATGATCTTAGAGGTCTTTTCCAACCTTAATGATTCTATGATTCTCAGTGGGAACTTGTATTATGGTGATGAAAGTGTAAGGTGGTAGCACCTGGATGTGGTGGGATCTGAGCACCAGTGACTGTCAGCACTATATATGCACTTGGCAGAAATCTCTGCTGCCCCAGTGAAGCTGAGGCAGGTGCAACAAGTGAGCAAAATGCTTGATCTGCAAGCCTGGGGAGAGAAGGTCTGGGAATACATACTGAAAGTGTATGCAATGGCCAGAAAAAGAAATAGTGGTCATTTCTTCTGGTCACATCTCAAGTCACTATCTTCCAGTAGTATCCCCAAAAGTGGTGCGCTGGAAGTGCTGTGGGAAGTAAGGTCACATTGCTACCTAGTGGTCTCGTGTGGAGAGGCCATCACCTGTATAATCAGCATTTTAGGAGAAGGCTGGAGAGGGAAGAGCGTTTGAGACCAACCTTGCTGGTAGGGCAGAGTGTGAGGAAGAACAAGGCTGTGGGCAGGGATGGAGATGGAGGCGCAGCTCTAAGGACCATCAGAAGTAGCAACTTTTTTCATAGTGGAAAATAGACAGTTGGGGACAGGATCCAAAGAAAGTGCAATATAGCTAGAATAATGGCCCCGAAAATAAAGCGAGGCTATTTTACTACTTTGGTTAAGCTCTTTTGAGTATTTTTATTTTAAGCCCATTAACTGTGTAATCATCACTGATTTTTGGTACGTTAGATATGTGGTACCAGCTTTAAGTAGGGAACCATTTCTGAGCCATCCCTTTGGGTGCTGCCATTTTAACAGACCTGTGATAGTGATGTAGAATCATAGAATAATTTAGGTTGGAAAAGACCTCTAGAATCATCTTGTCCAACCTTTGTCCAACATCTCCCTGACTCCTAGACCATGTCCCAAAGCGCCACATCTACTTGTTTTTTTCAACACCTCCAGGGATGGTGACTCCACCACCTCCCTGGGCAGCCTGTTCCAGTGGCTAATCACTCTTTCAGAAAAGAACTTCTTCCTAATATCCAATCTAAGCCTCCCTGGCACAACTTGAGGCCATTACCTCTTGTCCTGTAGCGAAGATAAAGGAGAGAAATATACAAGAAACCAAGCAGACAAGCAAACAAGTGTTTCATCTTGGGAGAAGAAAGGAATTTTTGACTCCCCCTAACTTAAGCGGTCTTTTAAAATAATAACCATTTCAGAAATACTAGGATTTGTTTCTTATAATCACTGTTGTCTTCATTGCTACAGATCTCCTTCTGCAGGGCAGTACGGTAACTTGAACAGCAATGACCAAAATACCGGCTCTGCTCCTTAGTCTAAACAACCTGCAGACAAACTTGAGCTATTCCGTTAATTAACAGCTGTATCGTTCTCCCTTGGAAATCTCGACAGAAAGGCCGTTCATGTGACTGGCCAGCAGAAATTGCTCAGCTGTCAGAGCCAACGATGGCAGGTGGTTTTCCAGGGCTGTCAATAAAGTTTGTGTCATATTTTTATTGTACCCAGAGCTCGGCAAGTGGGCAGCCAGGGAAATGGTGTTTGCTGGCTTTGATGGCAATTCACGCTATGGCCAAGCAATAGAGCTGTGCTTGCAAATGATCCAAGAGAAGATTCCAGTCCCCAGTCCCACAGAAGGGATGTTCTCAAACAGAATTCAACTATTTAGGACTGTTTTGATAGGATCATAAATCTAGGTAAGGTAAATGGTTGCTCGGTGTTGCTAACAGGCAAATCAAACCACAGAACAAAGATTTGTGTAAATATTTGAGCAGACTGCAAGAAAATGAACCTTGTGCTGATCTCGGATGGGTTTTCTGAAGTGATTTTTGTCATGATTTTTTTTCAGATATTTAGATTTATTGTTGGGATCATTGTGATTCCATGGATTCACAATGCACAAGAAAATACGTTCATGAAGTATTTCTCTACTTGCAGGGGCAAGTCTGGCTGAGCAAACGTAGCCTTTTTTCCATCTCAGTTTCAAGTATAAATATTCCAGATACAACTAGACCTTGTACTTTTAGGCATAGAATTACTGGCAAAGGATGGAGTCCTTTTGGAGAGGCATAATTTGGAAGAAACTTCTATACTTACTGAACTATGGACAGGGATGGAGGGGGGATATATCAAAATTCCTAAGATCTGAAATGCTACCGTGACTCTCAAATGGGTGGGTGAATGGGCAAAGGAAGCTGACACGGTAAGAAGTGTATGATGGAGCTGTATGTATAGATAACTAGTCATAAATAATAGTTAAACAGTTACCTGTAATAGTTAAACAGTTAGCTATCTAACTATGAGCCTGATACTTGGAGTGAGCGATTGCATATATTTTTTTATAAACCTAGCAAATGTATACATGGATAATTATACATGTCATGAGTTCAGCAAGGTCCCTGATACCAAATTTAAAGAAATGCAGGAGGCCCAAATGCTAAAGCCATAGAGGGTGTACAGCAATGTGTATTAATTGCAGTATCTTACGTGTCATAAAGCTGGAATACCCTGTCTTTCTGGATCATCCAGCTGTAGGCAGGACAGAAGTTATCCCCATGCATCCCTGTCAGAAAGTATCCCCATGAATTTTTTTACCAGGTTAATTACTGTTTACTCACAGAAGACATAACTACAGCTTATATTTTATTACCCAAACTACAGCTTACATTTTATGAACCACAGGCATGCTCCTAGGTTGAAAAGAGGTTGACTGCTCTGTTCAATTTTTGACTCATTCTCACTTCTCTGAACTTTTGTAATCACATTGTCTCATTAGCAGAATATACTAGATTAACTCATTCATTTAATGAGGTGCTTTGGGATGGTAAAGACAGCGGTCCATTCTGCTGAATGATTTTGAGATGTGAAAAAGTAAATAAAACTTATAAATGCCAATAGATCTCCTGTTGGTCTTTACTGGTAGTTGTTCTTTGATGTGACAAAATATTCCGTTCCGGCTAGCATCCCCTTCAAGAAGTTGATTTTCAGGTTGTTGTTAATAACAAGTGTTGGTCCACTGTGGAAAATACTTTTTTCTTAGACAAATACTTAAGTAAGAATAGGTTGAGCTTGCCTGATTTTCAAATAATTAGCAGTTTATTAGGTTTTCAATCCTACTTTTTAGAGAGAAGATAGCGATATTCATTTACATCAAGTCTCAGAGTAAAATGTCAGAGGAAATGGACCTTTGCCATTAGAAAGCATCTTTGACTTGAGGCTGCCATGCTCCAGAATGTAAAAATGGAGCCTAGCTACAAATAAAATTAGGCAAACAAAAGGATGGATGCTACAGTTGGTTTTGAATGATTCAGGTCATTAAAGACAACTGGAATTGATCTTTCCTGTCAAAGACAATTGTTCGTTATTTTTCTGTAATTTTTCAGTGTAGTTTTATGGGTTTGTCACTTCTGTACTTGTGTAAGAAACCCAAGAGTAGTGTGACCTTATTGCATTTTATGGTAGCAAAAACCTTGGTTCAGCGTTTTTAAGATAGGGAGGGAGTTTCCTTTGTACTGAAAGGTCGAGTGTTTGGAGTTCAGTGTGCTCAACATCTGCATATCACCTCAACAGCTGGCAAACTCCGTGTGGAGCATCTGCTTTCTATTACGGCTACTTTTCATTCAGGCAAAGTGAACGTGGCATCTGAAAGGGCTGTTTGCATACAGGGAGATTTCACTGGGCGTTACATGGAATCATAGGGGTTGGATGACAAAGTGATTATTCAAGGACAGAGATTTTGCCCGTTTTCATACAGTGCCTCATACACCGTAGCTGTCGTCAGAGGCAAATGCAAGAGGCATTAAGAAATGGTCAGGAACAATGTGAAGAGATAGAGAAACAGTGAAGAAAATATAGCAAAGGTCTACATCTGTAGATATTTACTGCTGAGCTTCTAAAATGCTCAAACTTTATAGATTTTGAATGCTTTTCCTAGTCTTCGATGAGATGCTTCACTTCAACAGATTATCCTCCTCTGATAGATGTTTAAGACTGATCTTATTTTTAGAACCCTTTCAAAGTCAAACCTCTCATGAAGGTGAGTAATTTTTCACCCCTGATTTTTGTTTCATTTGTTTTGATCAGGGATACTCTATTGATCGATTGGTATCTAAATCTCATGAAATCTCATCATGTTTCTACAATATTAGCGCGTAACTGTGTGCTCTTATCACTAGATATGACTCAGTGATACCTTTATGGAAGAAGTAATAACTTGGACTTGGCCAGTGATCTTCCCAGATTCCCATCTTATGCTGCCTGTCATTTCTCAAGAAAGGATTTTAAGAGATTCTTACTGAGTGAACTCAAGCAAGCAATGTCTTCAGAGAAAAGGCCTATGAATAGTGTACTAGTAAGTGGTTGTATGGCTACGGACAGGAGGCTGAAGCCAACTGCCCTGATACTGTATTCCAGCAATAACATCTGAGACTATGGGTCAGGGCATTTTTTTGACTCATACTAATATCACTGAAGATTGGATCCACCTTTTCCCTTCTTTGAAAGCATATCTTCTTCAAATCACCTATACCAGGTCAGGCTAGATGTCTTCAGCTTCTCCTCATGCCTGAAGTGCAAGTGGCTACCTCTTCACTGCCCCATCCTCATTTGTTCTGGGATCATCTGGGAATACCATCTGTATTTGAAGAGTGAAGTTAAGAGCTCTCTGGATGGGCACAAACACAAACCAGCAGGTTCTTGCTTCATGGTCTATGATCTGCTGAGCCTGGTGCCAGCCCTGAGTCCCCTCATGGAGCACATGGGCTCACGTTGCAAGTGTTCAATAAGCAAACCTCAAGGGAACTGAGATCAGCTGAAGTTTCCTAAAGCTCACAGTCACGTCTCTGAATGTGCAGATCTTCTAGGAAGTGACTGCAAGTTGTTTTCACCTTACTCGCATCCTGACATTGAACACCCATCCTGAAACTTTAAGCCAGGAACCACATAGTTTGTGTTTGCTGAGTGAGCTCAGTTGTATACCCTGGTTTACAAGGGGGACTGTGTATCTCTTCAGAACCTGTATGGAAAAATAATTCCGTTCCATTGTTGCTTGTTAGTGCTTGCTTGTAGCTGTTTATCTAGTTCTCATGTTCTCCTGTGGTCTTGCCACTAAGCATGCTAATGCCATTAATGGAAATGGATGAGAGAGAACTTCATTTGTTTTAGAGAGTTTTCCAGGAGAGGGCAGCCATAGTTAATTCTGGGTCAGCTCATGCAGTACAATGTGAATATGGATCAGCGTTTGGCTGTGACGCTCTATTGCCCAGCATGGTTTGTGCGCTTAATTCTTTTAATTTGTTCTTTTGTTTGGATTGCAAGGGCGTAAAAGATAGACTTTTTCACAGATTAATGCTGGAAAAGACAAACCACTTAATAGAGTGGTTTAACTCCCAGTGCCCTGTACTTGCTGAAATCACAAATGCTCTTGGGAACAGTTTCCATTACATGCCACCATTTGCTTTATATACTTTCCAACCGACTCATATGCTTTTGTTCACTCTTACTTCAGAAATACTTATGGAAAAGCATAGCCCAGACTCTTGCTAGAGACCTGAAAATTTAGGGAAAAAAAATTTCCTTGCATTGAAAACTTTTACTTCTTGAAAATGGGATGGGACAGAATGATCCTCTCTCGTCTTTTACATGATGAGGGTAGATATAAAACCACTCTTGGTTTGTGTGTAAGGGTGATGCATTAGCACAAAGGGGCATATCCCATATCCACAGTTTGGAGACTATGCTCATCCAAACAGCAGCAATGATGCTGATGGCATCAGAAGATGTTTTTTAATACTTCCCTCCCAGGGCTGTTGCTTTGGCAGAACTCTTTCTGGGACTGAGGTGGCAACCAGGACCCCTTGACATGTGCCCTCAGTGTATGCATTAAGACTGCAAGGAAAGTTGCCTTTTCACACAAAATGGGTAGCTCAATTTCTTGGATCAGTTCAGAACAGCAAAAGCTATCTTTCTCCTTTTCTCCTTTTCTCTTTATTTTAAAACCCTCAACTCTATTTCCCCACACTACCAACTAAAAACTCCATTCAATACCTATTGCCAGATCCCTAGGTAATGTAAGCCCATGGATTTTTGGAAAGTTAAAAATCTGGTCCCTGCAGCTACAGAGGTGGTGGGGTTCGGGAGGACTTCTTGTTGGTGTTCTGTCAAAGGAAATAAGGTGCAGTCAGTATTACTTCACATGTAAATCCACAAAATGGTACATGACTTTAAAGGTGCATCTAAGGAAGCCATAAAGTGTTTCCACACATTGAATTTTGAAGACTTTTAAGATTCAATTTAGTCAACTTTGTCAACCTCATATGCTTTACAACATCTCTTCATTTCTTAGGCACTCCACTGATGTGTATCAAACATACACATATAATCTCAAAATGCATAAAGCATTGAAAGATTGCACCAGGAGAGTTTGTCAGACAATGCAGTGTTGCTTCGCCTGCCATGGAGGGTGAGGAGTTAATAATCTCACTTCCCTGCTTATGCGTCCGTGGGTCTGTAGAAGGTAGAGCAGACACAATACTGCTTCTGTAGATGAGCTGATAGCTCTGGCCAGTCTGCACACAGAGCCTCGTGAAAATAATTCTTTGAAAAGAGACCTAATCAGCCGCCCCACTACACTGATTTACACATAATTGTATCTGTCTTTTAAAAGCCAAAGATAAAAGGACCGAATCTGACACCTGCTCATTGCTTATTTTCCCAGCAGCTCGGCGGGCTGGAGCACAGTGGCAGGGTTTCAGTGAGGATGGGTTTTGCCACCCGAATGGCCAAATAAAAGGAGAGAGGTTTGCAGGAATGCTTTGCAGCACTTGAGAGGTGAAGCCCAAGGCATGGCTTGCAGCCTTGGGTATGGAGAGGATTTAATTTTTTACTCTCTCTAGCTGAACTTTTATTTCAATTTACTTTTCCTTATGGTTGGATTTCCATTTTTCCTCTCTCTCCCTTCCTGCATGTCCTATAAATTCTCAAGTTTTACCTTCAGTTTAGTATGAGACTTAGTCCCATAAGGAGCCAGTACCTCGATGAGCCAGGACAGGGATTTTGAAAGCTTACAATTAAGATGTTTTTCTCTATCTTCTAGAAGTCACCTTCCCCTCTCAGTTCTATTGGGTAGCTTACGCATTCATTTCTGCTCAGTAAAAACTCCTGACTGGTCTTCATAGAACTGCTTCCTAAAATGTCTCAGTGTCCCCATTTGGAAAACTGGTCCAGTATTCACTTCCTTGCCTCACCAGATAGCCTTGAGATTTGAGATAAGCAGATATAGATGTTCTTAATGTATTTAAGGTTATTTCTTTCGTTGTTTCTAGTTCTCCAGCAGTTGGGGCTGGACATCCCAGGAAAATAGGTCTGTGTAGTTCTAGCCATACAGTTTGTTCTGCTAAGCTCTTAGGAACGTGAGTATTGTTGTCCCTAAGAGCTTGTAGTCTAGTATTATATATATATATACACACATATGTATAAATGTAGGTGTATATATATATATATTATACATATACACATGTACATATACCTGCTATAGAATTATATATGTTATATGGGGAAAAAAAAGGTTAGCAGAGAAGAGGAATAGGGAAAATAGTATAACAGGGTAATACGAGAGGAGTAGTTTTGAAGGCAAGTTGTAGCCCACAAGTAGCAGTGAGCGACTGCTCAGTGCCACCAATCAGCAGGTTTCTGTGAGTATTGTGATGTCAGCAACAGGTTTCGGCTTACATGGGAAGAGTTGGGTCAGTACGTTGGGATTTAGCCTGGGCTGAGCTCTGCTGCTACAGCTACAAAGTAGACAAGCTGGGAATGATGTCTGTGCAAGGTGCCATGTGTACATAACCAGGTTGTAGACCTACAGGCCAATTTTTGAAGTAAGGGCTTCAGCAGAATAGGAAGGAACTAGTTGGGAGGTGTCAAAAGCAGAGATGAAGAGATTTTAATTGTTAAGGCTTATAATCTAATTAGATCTTAGACAAGGGTTTGGCAATGTAGGCAGAGCAAAAAGGTCAAATTTGGAGAAGCTTTGTAGAAAGTGGCATCAGGATTTAATTACAGACAGGAGGTGTGAGTCATGAGAGGAAATCAAGAGAAAACCAAGATTGTCAGGAAAGAGTCTGATTTTTTTTTTTTAAATTAAGACAGGTATGGAAAGGAAAGGACTTCATGAAAAATTCAGGAGCTAGGTTTTGAGCATGTTCAGTCTTAGCAAGTAGTAAATTATTAACAGAAATTTCTCAGAGAGAGGCGAAAAGTTGTTGGGGTTGATTGCTCTAGGCTTAAAGATTTCTTGTTTTCAGTAAGTTTGATTGTTATTTGTTCGTATTCTACCTAACAAGGAAAAATATGGATTTGTGTCACAGAGGATGACTGAAAACTTCCATTTACTTGTATGTATTAATGCAGTTCTTTTGTGGATTCAAGTTGGATTCTGAGAGAGGTTATGGTGTAGAAGAAGAATATAATCAGAATAAATAAGTTGTAGCACCATAGCAGGGCTTGAGGATTTCCAGGTTACATCTACCCAGATTGCTGTCTCTTGTCTTAATGCAAGAATGGCAGGATGGACTAAACATACATAGGGAAAAATAGTAAAAATTTAACTCTATATGTAAAACAGCTTAGAGTCATTAGACTGATATGGGCTGTGACTGAAATTCAAAGAAAATTCATTAAGAATATGTCCATTTTCATGTGCACCTCTGCTTTTGAGCAACTGTGGTCTGTAGACATTAGGTGCACGTAGTCTAGTAACCACACGTCACACCTTCCCTGAACATGAAGTGCTGCAATACAGCGTTTGTACCTGGAGCTGTTTAATATCTCTCATTTAGCCCAGCTCATTGCGTTTCAATCATGGCTGGGCTAAAGGAGACCCGTGAGGCTCAGTGTCCTAGTGCTCATATTTACACAGTTACTGAAATGTGGTAAATCATCTACCTGCCTGTTAATAGGGAGTTATCTATTATCTTGTAGCAGGCTTTGGCTGCTCTACAAGGACACAAAAATTCTTGTGGCATGGACATCTCGTGCAATTTTTCACAGTTCTTTTTCAAGACAAGCATGGCAAGTGGGTCACGTTCCCATCATTTTTCTTGAAATAATAAGTATTGCTTTTTTTTTTTTGCTTTCTTAAACCACACTGCCCCCCGTATCTCTATATATCTGGGTATGGAGATACCTGCTTCTCATCTCTCTTCCCATCTGCATTTGAGTTTCTTCTACTTCAGACATTACGTCACCCATTTCATTGTACAGGCCTCAAATATGACAATTATCACAGAATCACAGAATTATTGAGCCTGGGATAGACCTCCAAGATCATCAAGTCCAGCCTATGACCTATTATACTGCACATAGTATTAGTTTAACCAGCAATTTAAAAAATACCTTCCTGTTGGGTATGGTCCCTTGTCTGTTTAAGACTCCAGAGCACTACAGCGTGACTGTTGCATGGATAATCCGGAAGATAACTGTTGCCACTTGAAACAGTAGAAAATCCAGAGAAATAGTTTCCGCTTCCATATTGCCATATTCAGTGAGGTAAGCGGATTGTGTGGTGAAATCGTGTGGTAGGACTGAGTACAGGAGCCTAGATTTGGGTCTCTGCCGTTAAGCAGGCATTACTTCTTTCGTGACCATGTGCTGGCTCACTGCTATCTCCATAGGGAACGTGCCACAATCACCATCCTTCTCACCAACCTCTAGAGCAGGTGGCACTCCCTGGAGGTCTGCAAATCTATGCGTAGTGTCTAGACTAAACCTCCTTTGAGACCCCCAAACCAGCACGTGTAAGGGCTGCAGGCTCCTTTTTTACCTTTAACTTTTCAGCCACAAGTCAGAAACTCTCACAAAAGTTTCCATGAGACATTTAGATCTGCAGAGGGAGAGGTTTAGTCTCACATCCATCGTAGCAGAATGGCAGAAAGAAGAAAGAAATTTTGTCTCATTATGCAACCGGTGAGGTATAAGGTGATTTTCTTTGAGTAAGCTGCGGGTTAAGCCATTATTCATGACCTGCAGCGGTTTTGCACAAAGCTGCCAGTATTCGAAACCTAGTGTTGTGTGATATATCCTAGCATGCATTAGTTTTGTTAAAATGTAATAGAGGGCGCTTTTTTTTTTCTTTTTTTCCCTTTCTTTTATTTTTTTTTCCACAAGAGAGGAGGAGAATGCTCTGAAGGTATTCCTGCCACAGATAAGCTATAGAAATAAAGTTTTCAGTAACCTAAAATAACATGCAGATCCTAGGAGCGTGAAATTTCAAAACACGGGCATACACTGTGTGCTAGCCTGACCTTCTGACTGTGCAGCAGATGATAAAAAGAAGTCTTCTGCAAACCTGCTTGTGATTAACAGATAAAAAGGGGTTAGCCCACATTCAGAAATGAGACTGTTTAAGCAAGCCGGGGCTATGTCATGGAATATTTTAACATAAATCGAAAGGAGCTCAAGCTCCCTGGAAAACATAGAGCTTTGACAATGTCAAAGTTTTAGGGTTCTGCCTTTAAGCATTTAGATTAGGACTGGACACAGGCAGTACAAACTCTGAAGTGATTTCCGCTTTATGAGCGCACTGGGCAAATCACCAAATGACAGGTTATCTTGGCTGCCAGAAGAGAAATGAGACAAGCAGGTGCCATCCGCGTGCCAGCAATTTCCCAGGGAAGGACAAACGTCTGTCGTAAAAGGCACGTGCAAAATAAAATAACTCCCACCAAAACCAGAGAGGTTAAGCTGAACGTCTCATTTCTCAAATGAATCTGTGGTTAATGGGCATTCAGGTTTGCTGCTTTAAGATCCCAAGTAGAAGTTGGAGGCAGTCAAACCCCAGAGCACCAGTCGTGTCGATGCTTCTCTTTTCAGCTAGCGTGACCCTGGTATTTAGAGTTCATTGAAGAAGACTGTACTACATCCAAGTGTTTACAACCGGGATCAAGTACCACACAAGCTGATCATGTGTCTGCCCAGGACAGAACCGGAGATTAAAATTGGACATAAACATTATGGTGATTTGGAGGAAGAAACCTTGCTCGGTGCAGAGGAACAAGGTTGAAAAATCCTTTTGCAAGAGAGCATTATGGGGATGCTGCAAGCGTCCTCAGTGCGTTGGCACCACAGAGTTAAGAGCGGACACAAACTCGAAACCATTTGGCAGGAGCGACAATCAGACCAGTCGAGATCTGTCATCAGCATCCTGGCCACTGCAAAAGAGTGATTAAATAGGAAGACACAGACAATTATCAAAGACTAATTGCTTATTGTTGCTAGAACTATGTTTTAAATGTGTTTTTCTTTTTAATTGCTTTTGGAGTGAATAAAGTGTCCTTAATTCAATTGTAAAATGTTTGGGAATGGGAAGTCTGCCAGGAATCAGGCAGCTCAGAGGTCTTGTGAAAGCAGTTGCCTCTTTCGCTAGCCTATATTCATGTTTGGTCATCCCATCCTCTGCCAACTTTCCTGTTTTCAGGTTCATGCCCCTGTGTAAGCTGAAGGTCTCTGGGTTGCTGTTACTTGCAGGAAGCTGCACTAGTTTGTTCATATCTTTTCCCGTATTTTTCATTCATCTCTGTCCAAGGGCCTTGACCCAAAGAGGAGCTGAACTCTTCAAGTCCATAGAGGTTTTGGATCAGCAGGCTCTGAGTAGAAGGGCACTTCCTAGGACAGGGCTAGCAGTGGTTGACAAGATGAGGTATTCATGTAATTTGAACCTATTACAATACAAACATCTGTATTCCTCTGTGCTCTGCTACTATCGGCTGCAATGAAATTATGCACGGGATGG
Source organism: Eurystomus gularis (assembly GCA_013400335.1). Taxonomy (NCBI): domain Eukaryota; kingdom Metazoa; phylum Chordata; class Aves; order Coraciiformes; family Coraciidae; genus Eurystomus; species Eurystomus gularis. The sequence goes on from VZZY01016216.1 coordinate 174,655, forward strand.
ATTTGACTCATATTGTGCCTGTATCACAGTGAATGAACATGAGGATGCTATTCCAAGTTAAGATGCTCAGGTTTGATATGAGGAGCAGATCCAAACCACATACAGAAGTTTTTATGCAAATAGGTATGAGGCTCTTGTGTTATTAAATAACCATTCAGCATTTTCATGAGGAGAATGGCAGAGAACACAGTTTTTATATTCATAGAAACATCTTTCGTATGGATGTATTCAGCTCTGAAAGTCGTGCAGGACCTGGTAATGGACAAGCAAATGTAACTGATGCTGTATCTCTATGTGTAAATAAAGTGCACGAAGGTTTTAGGAAATGAAAGTGAACTGATCTACATGAGGGAAAACAAGTGGGAAGAAGGGAAACAGAAAGAATGTTTAGGTTCATATACCGGAGGAGATACGTAGGAAAGTTCAAGGAGCCTGTTGTCTAAATAGAACACCACGTCTAACTTGCCAGCTCCTCTAAGCAGCAGATTGAACCCCAAATAAAAGGCTGCTAAAGCTGTTGCTGACCCAACAGGTGGCATGAGAGAAGGGACAGGGATCTTGCTTGTTTGGAGACAAACAGGATCAGCTTGCTCTGTACATAGAGCTTGCCTGTAGTACAGGGTTTTTTTTCTCCATTCTGACCTTTCTTTCAGCTGCATAACATGTAAAATCAGAAACAGATGGAATTGTTCAATCTATTTCTAAATGAATGATTAAAAAAAATATTTCTCTTTGCATTGGTACTTGCAAAATCCTGAACAAACAGTCTGGAAGAACAGTAGTTCTTCCAGACAGCATGGCTGGCCCTTTCCTTGCTCTTTTAGGGCAATTAGAAGTAAAACTGGCTTGGGCAGGCATTTTAATCAGCACTTTAGATTTGGTGAACACAGAAAAACTGAATCATTCTGTGAGACTTTCACTGCAGCAACTCTGTCTTGGGCTCTTGGTCTTTGGCTTTCCTCCATCGAAGTACCTGATGGATATTATCTGAAGATGTCAGCATTGTTGCTGCTCCTTTCCCCTCAGATCCCACCTCTCCCAGTTCACAGAGTAAAGCTAGTATTTTGAAACAGTTCTAGCAGCAAAAAAAATGGTTGATTGACTAAAATTCCCCTAACTATCACAGTACAGCTGAGCAAGGCTTGCTTTTCTGAGCTTGAATATCAATTTTAACTTCCATGTGAAAAGTATTTACTCCTTTGGGCATCTCTTGCCTTGAGTTTTGTTGCCCTACTTGCTTGTGCAAAGCCATGCCTCTGTGAGGTGTTACCTCGAAGTCTTGAGCCAGGCTCCCAGCTGCTGTGAATGGCCAGTGCATCTGCATCAGCTGGGGGTTCAACATCCAGTTTAAAAGCAAAGATCCAATGGAAATTTCTCCGTCCCCCACTGTAACGATGAGCACAAACACCCTGCCTTCCTCTGCAGCCTGCTTTTAAAAATCAACCCAAACTTGAGTGAGGAGAGTAAACATTGCTGGAATACGTGTTTCCACTGAGATTAAACATGTATTTGTATGAGGCTTTCCAAAATTAAACTTTCACCTTGGCAAACAGGGAGTTGGGTGTGGAAATGCAACTAGACATGACTTGGGACTTGGGGCATCCAGGTGGGCCAATGAGTTGTGAGTGCTCACATGGAAACTCGACAAAGTAGCAAGAACTTGCTGTGTTAGTAAGAGCAGGGTAAATAACACAAAATGTTAATAAGGTTTGGTATTTGTTTCCAGGCAGCTCCTTTGGGTGATATAGCGAGAAGTGCACCTGGCAGGTGATGGTAAATGATGTTTCTCCTGTGGAATAGTGGTTGTCTTCCTGTTAGTAACATTCATTCCCTTTTCTTGACGGTTTTTGAGGTCTGAAAGAAAGCCACTAAAAGAATTCTGATGTCTTATTTTCATGATGCTCTCCCAGACTTCCTATGGTGTCAGTGAGCTTCACCTATCAGCTTGGCCCATGAAGTAATTTTTCCAACTAAAAGATTAATTCACAGAGATCCTAAAAGGCTTGGCTACAGCGCTCAGTGAAAAAAGCAAGGCTTTCCAATCACTCTTCTCAGTGGCTTGTAACATCCTCACCCTCTGCCTTCCAAAATGTGTTGGACAACACTTTCTCCCTTGGTACAATGATCGCTTAGAGAAGGTCCTAGAGGTTAAAAAAAAAAAAAAAAAAAAAGGTGGTCCTGTGCCTGTTCACGTGTGCGTGGCCAAAATGCGTCTTTCCTTTTTCGTGGCTGTCAAGCATTGCAGGGTAGTGTTGGCACCCAAGGATGCCAGCATAGCGGACTTGTGTAGACAAATGAGCAGGAAAAGGGTGCAGGGGGAATAAAATTTAAAAGCAGCATTCTTTTGGCTTATCAGAGTACTTAAAAAGGGATATAGCTTCTAATTAGAAGGAGCTTGCTAGGTCTTTGTGCTTTATTTGCCCTGACAGCCAGAGTTTATGCGTCCGCCTTTTTTATGTGATTTATATATGTTGTTTTTATTAAGATTAGTCCTTCTAATTTTCTGAAGCACTGCCTCTCTTGTATCTGAATCTTTGGAGGATGGAGATACGGCCACCACTGTCTTCTGTGCTAGCGGCTGTGTCTTCTGATTCAGAGCTCCTGTATCCTGAAGCCAATAATGATTCACTCTCACAGCAGTGGTGTGAGCAGTCTCAGCTTTTATATGCCATCTGTGTGAGTGAGCTGAATCTGCAGAAATGAGACCCTGTACACATGGCTTTTCCTCTGTTCGTGGATGAAAATATTAAAGCAGATCCGTATGGTCCATGAGATGTTTTCTGTGTCAGGAAGGGAGTAAAACTGCCTGTCAAACCAAGCTGTTCGCTCTGATGAAAGGGGGCTGTTTTTAAACACTTCTTTCCATAGTATTTTGCACGCCAGCCGTGTGTGTTTTCTCATCTGACATCTCATTGAGATCCTTGGCTTCGGTACTGCAGGAGGAAAGGGTGTGCTGGGAGGGAAGGAAATAATTTCTCAGTGTGTACACAAGCACGTGTGCACATACACGCTCTTAAATCAATCTTAAAAGGATTGAATATTTTAGGAATATGGAAGAAAATTAATCTGGTTGAGCCAGACTTAATTGCTTCCCTTTTGTCTGGATTTTGTATTTTCACATGAAGATATTAGGAAGCAATGCTCTGAGCTATTATTACATACAAAGGTGGAGACAGGGCAAAGGGTTCATTTACAATTCCTACAGCAGAGCATTGAATTTTAAAGCTAAAAGGCAAGTTGATGAGCAGCTTGAAAATTACGACTCATCCATTTACCTTACTCAGTATTTCCGAAGGTTCAGGCTGGTCTGGGGAGCTAACCATTCCAGCAGCTGTAAGACCTGCTGGCTGGAGGAACCAGAAATTTTTATTTTTTTTTTTAAAGTAAAAACACTTGACATTGTAGGGAGAAGCTTAAAAACATAAACTGATATAAAATAATAACTTGATATAAATGCATTTCTTTTGAAGGAAGCAACTGGGCTGTGGCAGGAGGCTGGGAAGCATAAAGATTGTCCACATATATGTTTCTTTGTTTTGAAAAGTTCGAGTCAGTTAATCCCAAATAATGAGATACTAATATAACCACTACTTCACCTCCACGATCTTGGGACAATCCTGCAAGAAGCAATTTGATTGTGTTGGGCCGGAGAGGCTGTGACATTAGAGTGTGCTATTGCAAAAGAAATCCAACATCTAATAGGTTTTCTAGCCCTTTCCTAAAATGCAGTGGTGATTGTAACTGCCTTTCACAGAACCATAGAGTGGTTTAGGTTAGCAGGGACCTCTGGAGGTCACCTGGTCCAACCCCCTGCTCAAGCAGGGCCACCTAGAGCCACTTGCTGGACTGTGTCCGGACAGCTTTTGAGTATCTCCATAGGTGGAGACTCCACAACCTCCCTGGACAACCCGTACCAGTGCTTGGTCACCATCACAGTGAAAGAAGTATTTCCTGATGTTCATAGGAAAGCTCCTGTGTTTCGGTTTGTGCCCATCACCTCTGGTCCTATCTCTGGACACCACTGAAAAAAGCCTGGCCCTGTCCTCTTTGCATCTTCCCTTCAGATGTTTGTATACGTTGATGAGATCCCCCCTGAGTCTTCTCTTCTCTAGGCTGAATAGTCCCACCTCTCCCAGCCTTTCCTCATAGCAGAGATGCTCCAGTCCCTTAGTCTTCTTCATGGCCCTTCACTGGACCCTCTCCTGTATGTCCATGTCTCTCTTTTACTGAGCAGTTCTGAACTGGACACTCTCCTCCAGATGTGGCCTCTGCAGTGCTCTAGTTGTCAAAAAACGGACATCTCCTTTGGAAAGGACAATTTTGGCATGGGGGCTGTTCCAACTGGGACACCAGCCTGGGTTTTGGTAGCTGCAGCTTGAGCACTGCCAGGGTTGCTTTGTGCTCACTCTACCAAGCCTCTTGTATCTGGGACTTTCTGCTGCATTTAGGCAGCTTAGGTCAAGGAGGGATTTTCATCTGGGTAGCTCAGTTTTGCTGATCTGACCTCTGGAATAAATGTACCGTCCTGAACTTGTTTCTTCCTTGGCGCTGGCTTTTCTTTTTCTTGTTGCTGCGCTAAGGCTTGTTCAGTTTGCCAGGCTAAAGGGCATCACCAGAACATGCATCATTTTGTAGTTTTTTGTTTAAGGCAACAACAACAACAACAAGATTTTTAAAAATTACTTTGGCGTTTGGTTTTTTTTGTCTATGAAAGCTTCCAAAGCATAAAAATAGTGTCTTTTCTTGAAGAGGGGACATTACTAATGTAAATCCGATGCTGTTGGCAGAGGAATAATACGCTGTATGTCATAAGGCGAGCAACTGAGGAGGAGCTGGAGTGATTGAAGTGCCTCACGGGCATGTGAGAGTGTGGGGATAGGTATTCACACAGAGGTTGCTTTTTTACATGCGCCCAGGGCTTTCTGTTATCTCTGAACATGAACCCGTGGTGAAATAGAAATGTTCCTGTGTTAATAGTGTGTCGGAGATAACCCTCGTCTGAAAAATACAGTAATACTGCACAAGTGGAAACCCTTTCAGAGCAGGGAATTGGACTAACAATTTCATAGTGTTGGTCGTGAAACATTTTGGTTCTGTATAAGCAAATGGGCAAGGTTAGTGGACACGTTACTCCGGCTGTTGTCATCCCAGCAGTCACCAATTTAGAGGCTTTATATTTTCTACCGTCCCAGTAAGGGAAAGAAAAGTAGAAAGTTAAAAACAGAAATCCCTTAATGAATCAAAGCGCAGAGTGAACAAGCTTGTAGTATTGCCAGATAATTTTAAAATAACGTTTTTTTTCTGTATAATCCAGACTTTAATATATGTATTACATTGCAAATTCTTGCACTGTCTGTCCTGCTCCCAAAGGCCTCCTTCATACAGGAGGATTTATTCTGGCTGTAACATGTGAACGTGGGCATCCAGCCCTGGATCGACCTAGCTACCCTTTGTATTGATGATTCTTGTTTGTGTTTGTCTTCATCTGATGCTGTTGATTTGTGGGATAAGCATGAGAAGTTGTCTGTGGCTTTGGCCTTCAAGGTAGGAGGTTAGAAAAATATCTCCTGGGGCCTGCGTATAGATCATTTTGGGGGGTTTTTTTGTCTTTTTTTTTTTTCATAGCTCTTTCAACAGCTGTGGACAGGTATCAGACCTTCATGAACTGGTTTTTGCAAGTAGGTTCTCTGCACACTACCCTACACAACACTGCGGCATTGGGTTTTCTTTCCTACAGTTAAGTGTCATGCACTCTGGTTTCACTGAGGTTACTTCTTGTTAAGTTTCCTATCGAGATGAATACAGTTTCTAAAGCAGGAGTCCAACATAATGTGGAATTGTTTTCCTGATCCGCAGATATCCTTGTTGATGGCAAGCTTTGCGACTGTGATATTGTGGTGAACTGCAGAGTGGGAGACCCTATCCCCTTGGAGGTGAAGCTGACCAATTGGAGCAAACACAGCGTAGGGCCCTTCGCTCTCACCATGACGCCCTACCAAGATTACCAAAATGGGGTGCACAACTATGAGCTGCAGGATGTTATCACCTTTGTGGGATCCAACACTTTCTACATTGATTCGGTAAGTCTTTCTGTCAGACAACATATCACATTTCTGGATGGACATGCGTTTGCAGAAAAGGGCTTCGTTATTCAGTTGTGCATTTTAAGGCAGATTAATTTTTGGAAAGCACGACGATTATGGCAGCTAGGATATGGAATCATCTCTCTGAAATGGTTTGACTGTAATTCCCTAGCTCATAAACCACCAGTAAGCTATCAGAGGGGGCAACTTTTGGTCACTCCACATCTGACTAAACGTGAATGGGTAAACTAGAAAAAATCTTTAGTGCCATATTGTCAGTCTGCAGTAATAGATTTTAAGTCGCTTTTTCTCCTTAGTCCATAAGAAATATCCCCCAGGCTGAGCCAAGGAACTCAGCAAATCAGTTTTAGTCAGGTCCTGAGGAAATGCCACAGACTGCAAAAAGAAAATGCTAAACATTAATGACCAATCTGATGAGCTGGTTCATTTCCTTGTCGCATAGCACACTCTTATAAAACCATGAAGAAAAGTAGAAAAAGTGCTTAAAATGAGACCAAAAAAGTCCCTTTTTAGAACAATTGAGATTTTGATTTTTCTCTCAATTTCTTCTTCAGAAAATTCAAGCTCAGGAGCTTTTTGCTTCTAAGGCAAGGCACTGAAAATACAGATAAAACTACTCTCTCCCACATCCTTTGCCAAAAAAACTGCAACAACCCAGGAAAAAAAAAAAAAAGGGAATGAAAAACATACAGACAGTACTGCAGGATGGGATAAGCAGTATTTCTGGTAACTTATAAAATAAACATGAAGGAGATAGTGAGTGTTTGGGAAAGTGCTTAGGACCTTTGCTTAGGTCAGCTCTTCAGATCGCTAATAAAATGTACCTGTCAAAACCGAATATATAAGTGAACCTTAGGAAGAAAGAAATTAAAAGTTAACCACAAGGATGGTCACCATGCATATTCTTCAATTATGCGTCATGGGAAGGAAATATCTCAAAAAGCTAATGAGCATGGAATACACCATCAACTTGAGTTTTAATGGTGGCTAACTAGATTCTTAGCTGAATAATTTAAATATGTCAACACAAGCAGTCAAGAGATGCCTTTCTTTGACTTTCTTTCTGACTATGTGGATTTTTTTTAATCAGAGTGGCAGTGTTTGGATGCCCAGCTGCCGAAGGGCCTGACCCTTCAGGCTAATGAGGGAAAAGGGAGATGTCAGCATGATGTATTCTTACATTCTGATTGAGTCTTCTGTGGAGCAAAAAGTCAAGAGGTCATATCTCTTGTGCCTGCCCAGGCAGTCTTCTCATGTGTTACAGTCCCTGCTTTTGCCCCGTTGTTCAGTATTGTGACATTTCTTCTGTAAACACAGTCCCCTATACATTAGAAATAGAGTGGTTTTCTGCTCTTTGTCCTCCTTCTCATCCAAAAAGGTGAAATGAAGCAAACGTCGACTCTTAGACAAGAAGCGTTGTATTTCACGGCATGTAGTATTGATACTCGTCCTACACAAGGCTCCTGGAGAAAATGCTTACTCATATTTCTTAGAGGCATAGAGACCTGATTATGGAAGAAAATTCTTCGAACAGCGCATCTAATGCTGTCAGAGGCCCTTTCATGCCCCGTAATAACGAATTCCATAATGGAAAAAAGATTTCAGAAAGCCACACCTGTTTTGGGGACAAGAAAAAAGACCTGGGTTGTGCTTTTGATGCTTCAGAGAAGAACGAACATACTCTGACTTGTCTTCATGCTCTGAGTTTGACAGAGACTCAGACAGATGCTGGTTAAGGCACCAAAGAAGCTTGTGGTTGGGTGAGATGAAAGAGATTCGCAGTAATAAAAGCTGAGACACCGGGCCAGATTCCCTGCTGGTGTAACTCAGTGCTGCTCTCTCAAAGCTATTAAACGCGTGCCCATTACTTTTATAAACTGAGGTCACGGGCACACGATTATTTTGCTTCCTTAATGGAGGTGGCATGAGATGCTACAGCTTCCCAGCTGCTTGTTTCTGCCCTGCTAGAGGGAGATGCTCCCCTCTTCCCCAGCAGAGCCAGCAGGAGAGATATTGCGAGCATTGGTTTTCGTGCAAAGTTGGCCAGTTTAGCAATAAACTAAGTTCGTCAGCAGTTTAAGCTAATTGGTCTGACTTTACACTGACACTGGCAGTGAGATGGTGACATGATTTATTGCACTGCTGAGTTGGGTGGAAGGAAGGATGGAGAACTAACGTATGGTTTGGCGCGTCGGTAGCGTATGGTCTGGAACAAGTAGGAGCACCAGGTATTACAGCAAGAGAAGACACTTCTCACACCCTGAAGATCTGGTCTGTTGTCGTGCTGCTGTAGAAACTACAATATTATTGATACTTAATTGAAGGTGATTTCTCTGGGGAAAACCAAACAAAATCCAAAGCCCTTCTGCTTAGTTTCATATTAAGCCTGATGCTCAGCAAATCACATTTATTTTTTTTTCCAGACTAATAAGTTTCCAATCAGTTTGTGCTGCTTTCTTGAAGAGAGGAGATGTATACAGGAATTTCCAGCATGCACGTGCTGCTTCGCAGTATGAGTATAAATTGTTTAGAGGGTAAAAATCATATGATTTTGTATTTCTCTTTCTTCTGGCTTGAAGTCCAGGTTCGATGGGTTATCTTGGAAGTAACCTAACGAGCGCTTATTCACCTTTTTTGTGCTCTTACTTCGTTTCAGTGCAGCGGTCTGGGCTTTGCGTCACAAAGTCTCCGTTGGGATATACTGCTTCAAAAAGCAAATTCTTTTACTGAAAATTTTAAGAGACATTGAGATATTTTCATGCATTTTAAATGAAGTAAAATATTTTAAATGAAGTAAAATATTTTAAAGCACAATTTAATTTGGTTAACCTTACCTTTCTATGTCTGCATTTAACAGAAAAAGTGACTTTATCGGTTATGATTCAGAGAGCGGACATTTTCGTTCAGGGAAGGGTTTTTGAAATGTGAGATAACATGGTGGACCCCTGCCCATTAAAATACATTGCTTTATGTTGTATCTCACCTCACAACCTGAAGTTCAGCTTTAGCAATATTATTTAAAATTCTTAGTTCTTACCAAAGTTTAATTAGTTGAGCAGACTTGCTTCTTGCCAAATTAAAACCAAAAAAATTACCTTCTGTGGAGATTCCTGTAACTACCAGCAGTTCACCTTTCCCTGTTGCTCCTGCTTTTGCCATTACTATTCTCAAGGAGGTTTTTTTCCTGCGTGTATTATCAAGCGATAGGTAGTGGGAGATGAGGAAAAATTCATTAGTAGATGGTCATTTTGAATCAGCTCAGAAGCTATGATGAACATTTGCTCACTTCTGGCAGGTCCTCCGTGGCCCATCTGGAACAAATTAGTTTTCTTGGCACTGTTTTACTCGCACTGTAAACTCTTTGGGGCAGCGAACAGTAGCTGGCACTAGCCCTAATCTCCAACTGAGCTCCCTAAGTACTACAGCAGTATAAATAAGTAGTAATTAGTTCTAAGCAATCGCAGTCCCACATGGTAGCCTGAATCAGGGAAGGATTAGGATGGAGCTAGAAACTTAATTTTTCTTCTCTCTCAGTGGAGCAGAGGAGTGATGTGGGCACTTTTTTCTTGATTCTTCAGTCATATTTTTTTTCTGGAGTAGAAGCTTCCCATCTTTGGTTTCCACGATTTGGTGGAATTTTAGTAAAACCTGTTTCAACACTGACTTGACTCAGCAAGGATGCATTCAACAGCGTCCCAGACTGCCACAACATATAAGCACATATCTAGGTGGTGACATATTACAGTACAAATCTGGTCTGCATCAGACACGAGTGTGTGTGATCTTTGTGCTTCTCATAGGTTAGCTGGATCGTGCGTTGCAGTCAGTGGGATGGTGTGTACTGTGAGCTGCGGTGGGAGATGTCTGACTTGCGTGGACATCTGAACAACTCACCCTCAAGCTCTTCACAGGCAGTGAAGAGCAAGTCATCAGGGATGATGGAGTTCATGGGATATTTTACTTCATTCTGCATTTGATCAGATGAATTCTTGTGTTGAACAGCTGGTTCAGATGTGGGCATCCACTTTATAGAGATTTGGGTGGATTCAGTTCCCCATTGAGACATCTGAATGAGTAGGTATAATGATGGATGCTAGCCAGCTAAGCTCCTCCTAGTCAAAGGAGATGTAGTCTTTGAGCAGTAAAACCTGGCTTACACAAACATGGACACTATGGTTGAGACTGAGTTGCCTAGAAGTAGGTGTCTACTATCACTTAGGTGCTCTGGGTATCTCACCTGGCCTCCACGTACTGCCAGAAATCCTCTAGATCATCCTGTAAATCTTGCTATCCCTGTCTCAGGTGTCTCAGTGCCTTGGGTCATCCCAAATGTCACGACATGCCCATGTTTAGGCAACTGTATCCTCACTCTTTAGGCTGGCTAGGTAGACCATTCTGTTTGCTCCACTGGCTGCATTGACTAGATGTCTCCTTACTGTAGCAGGAGCTTGGGTACCTAGTGTGAAGAGAGACCCCTAAATGTAGGTGGCTTAACCTCAAAATTAGTCCTGTGCCTGGTATAGAGTTGGGTTGTGTCTTGCCCTCTACTGACCTGATTGCTGCTGATGTACTTGTAGTCTGGGAATGTTTGTAGGCAGCTCCAATACAGAGGTAGCCTTACTTTCCAAAACTACTTACTATTTGGAAGAAACTTCTTGTAACTTGTGCAGAGCCACTTGCATCTCAAGAGTGCAAAGGTTTCAAGCTACTTTCGCTTTCGCGTTTCCTCCCAAACCACAAGTGCTGATTGGCTGTGCGAGTGACCACGCAGGTGTGGATAGTCCCCAAATCATGAACGTTTTTGTCTGGTCTGTGCATACTGCTCACAGGGAGACGGGCTGGAGGCAGAACAGGACACATACCACTACCTGCCTCGCTGGCTCTTCTCACTTACGCTGAAGAAACTGATGACTGGTGGAGAGACTTGTGCTGTAAAGGCAGGTGGAATGACCAACCGTGTAGGCAGAACTTCAAATGAGTGAAAAGACTGTGTTGAAGCTGTTGTGCCTGAAGCCACCTTCCTGCTTGTCAAGGGCTCTGGTCAATGCTGTTACAGATACTTCATGGTGCAGCTAGATTAGGAAGAACTAACTGGGAGCTTGAAAAAGGTGTGGATCCTGAGGAGGCTTAATTTGCTGTTTGTCTCCATCCATTGCTGGCATTAGTGCCTGCCTCTGTCCTCCAATGGATGCACGTCCACATCAGTTCCAGTGAGGCAGAAATAAGGCAGGCAGCCCCGGGAGAAGGGGAAGGAAGCAAGAGGGGAGACTGTTTGATGTTGCTCTGCATGTCCAGACGCAATGCCAGAGGGCAAGAACTTGCACCCAGCAAGGAGGGGAGATGCCAAGGGCAGGGGTCAGGAGAACAGCTGTGGTTTCTCTGATCACTGAGGTGGATGATATGATGCTGACACAAGTTTGCTGTAGGTCAGCAAAAGTGCTCAGCACCAAAGCCAAAGGGAGCCTGGGTCTGCAAGCTCTGATGATGTTGCCAGGCCCCTGTGCAGGAGCAGCAGTTTAGGGGAAGTTCAACCAACAAGCCTGATACCCCAGGGGACTGTTCAGGGTGCATGTCTGCTGGCTAAAGGACCCAGAAATGAAAATCCAAATAAACCTAGAATAGGAGACAACAGAACAGATAGCTCATTCCCCTCACATCTGAAAGCTACAGAGCACCTTTCTCACTGGAGGTGGTGGCAGGCAGTTTTCAGCTCTCTGGCAGCAATTTTCAGCTCTCTGGCATATTGCTGAGGTGCCCCACACCCCCGGAAACTTCTTCTAGTGGTTCATCTTCCCCCTTTCCTCCACCACGGTCTGGTCATCGTGCTTGTTCTGGATTTTCTATGCAATGGCAAGATGCCCTTCAGCAGAGGATGTCCATAGACACTTTCCCAGTTAATATCCCATTGTTGATGTCCCAGTTTATCATATGACCAAATTTTGTATGGTGGGCAGGATTCCTGATAACCTGTCTTGAAGCCTTAGCCGCATCCCTTCACTGTTCCAGGTGGTAATGACAAATCAGTTCCTAGTGATGTCCCTTGCAAAGGTTTTCTCCCCCTGAATCCAATCAAGTCCAGCACATCTGGACAGCTCAGTAGTTCTGGATCCAACACCAGAGTTTCTTCTGTGGCTGGGCTTGGGTCTCGGCTTGACTGACTAGTGGTCTGTTGTGCTGTAATTTGGAATCAATGCTGGACTCTGTACCACGATGGACACGGAGGTGTTTGGGAATTACCAAAGAAAGGCCCATTACCAATGAGTGTTCAAGTGAAAAAGAAAACGGTCAAGGTCTACCTGTGAAAGTGGGATGGTCCCATGAGTATAGCTTCGGCTGATGGTTTCAGGGTCCAAAAAGCAAAAAGAAACTGGTAGGATGGTCTTGGCTGAGGGAGGACCAATACTGAGGTCTATCAGGTGCTCTTTATTGGGTCCTTTCTGCTAGAATGAAGTTGCCTTCTCATAATTTTTTGAATAAATTCCATCCAGTGGAATGGCTTTGTGCTGGTTCTGTGTTTTGCATCTGCAGAAACTTTAACCCAATTCTGGGCATCCTGAAACAGAATTTAACATCTTGTGGAAGCAGATACTAATTCAAACATTATCTCAGGCTGAACAGTCATGGGATTGTTAAAGCTAGAAGTTACTTAAGTGTCTTGAGGAAATGATGCTATATTATAGAATATATATTATTTATTGTAAAGAGGTGGATCATGAATGGATTTTGTGAGTGAAGGGAGATGTATATGTAGAAACAGTGTGACCCTTGTATTTGATTCAGATAAGTTAAGTCAGGGTGGCTACTTTTTGTGGGATGTTTGGTAGTGAATATTAGATGCCTGATTAGAATTTGCAGCCAGATTGTGTCTGAATAATAAGTGGGGATGAATTTAGTTATTGCTGTTGTTTGTTAACCATGTGTTTAAGATGAGTTCAGAGCCATGATTTATACCTTTAACACAGATGTTGATAAATACAGTCTGAGGAAAGATTTTGGGTGACCTCTGCCTTAAACCAACTCTGTTCTGGAATCAGGGACTCCTGAAGATCTGTATCCTGTTTGAGCTGTCACAGCTTTGCCGCATGAGACAATAATACAAGATTTAATTTTCAGTGCTCCAGTTTTACCATTGGTGGAATAGGGACAAGATCCTTACTCCTTTTTGTGTGAGGGCGATACTGAGATGTTGTCGTGTTAAGGGTGAGAGAGACATTTGCCTGTCAGAGCCCAAAGGCTTGCAACACGTAGTTAAAGTGCAATTACTTTGTTTTGTCACTGGTTTAATTATACTGATTTTCCCATTCTTTTTTTTCCAGGTGAAGCCGACCAAAGACTCTGTGTACTTTGGAGCACTTCTCTTTCTATACACAGGCGATTTCTACCTGAATATCAAATTCCACGAAGACAACTGCAGCAGGGAGCTGCCTCTCTCCTGGTTCTGCCTTCCTAGTGTCCACATCCGTGCTGTGGAGCCTGTGGTCGAAACGAAGCCATAAATGTACTGTGTGCTACTTGATTAACCACAGCGCACAAAAATGCTTGGCACATCCTCTGCTTGACCCTGGCTTGTTTCTGTCCAGCCCCAGGCCACAATTCCTACTTTGGAGGAACAGCTGAACACTTTTGGAATTGGCTGATAGTCATTTGGGCAGCTGCTTTAGCTAATTTCAGAGGGAGAGAGACAGAGACAGATTATAACTATGCTAGAGTTTTCCTCTGTTTCCAAAAAGCCTTTGGAACAGCTATTATAGGCATTATGCTTTCATATACTCTATTGATATCAGTGGGTTTGAAGGGGTCTTGAGGCCTGAATTTCACCGTGTGTTTGAAGGTCTCAATTCCAATTTGAGTAATCCCATTTTAGCACTTCTCAACAGGAGTTGTGTATCTGTATGAATTTCCTCTTGACTTATGCTGGGCCCGTGGCATGTACTCTTGAGGTGTAGTTCTCTCTTAGATTTGTTGACAAGCTTGTTCTTGTTCACTTCTTTGCTGTTTGGTGTCCTCCTATTAGTAGTAGCAATGCTTCTTCTTGTGTTACTGAAAGAATAGTCAGTGTGCCTCCAGTTATTCTCTTCCTCCCCTGAGCCCGGTGCCACTTGCTCCTGGTAAAGTCACTGCGGTTAGTTTGGTAGATCTATGAACAAGAAATGAAAGGCAATGAAGAGTGAAAAAATTTTGTCCTTGAGAAAGGAGATAAACCAACTTTTGGGTTGCCTGGGGCTTGCCCGTGAATTTGGGCTTTCACAGCTCTGTTTTATACAATCACAATCGCTTGAAACATTTGCAAATGCTTGAAGAGCAACCAGAATTAATCAGCTGGTCATTAATATCACTTTGCTTGATTTTTTGCAAACTCTTATGGTCAGAGTTTTTGTGCTAATAGACTGGGTTTGATTTTGTGGTTGGTTTTTCCTTTCTTTTTTTTTTTTAGAACAATTACTTTAATTATTAGGCAATTAAGGCTGTGGAATTCCTGTCCATGAAAGTAATTGATGAACGTACTGAAAAGTTAATCTGTTGTCTTTCAGAATAATGTTTTTTTTTCATAAAGAGACCCCCATTTACCCCATGTGAAACAGGGAGATGTCTTAGCTGTGATTAATACATTATTTCATGGACCATATGTTTCAAACCCGTCTCAAACTTTTCTTAAATTCACAGCCTGCAGCTCTTAAACTTGGTGGTAGTAGTATCCTTTCAAGGATGGATACTCCACAATGTGGCAGGGACACTCCAGTTAACTCTATACATGCTAAATCTACATGCACAACCTCTTTGCAGATTTTTTTTGGTTGTTGAGGCTTCATCCAAATGTGGGCATGCCACTTTATGCCTGACCTGGTCCTTGTGGAGAACTAGCCCGGGTAGCCTGACTCTCTGCACCATGCCCAGCTGTGCTTTTAGAGGTGACTGGTGTGTTCTGTGTCAATGACAGTGCTCAACTCAATTCAGTGCATGTTTGCAAATGACTTAAATATATTCATCCTAAATATATTTCTAATTTGAGGAAACCATAGCTATAGCATGATAGCTGTATTTCCAGTGTACGCAGGGTATTATCTCTAAAGAATTGTATTGTGGCAATGTTTTCAGTGTTTGCTCTTGAGCTGTGGCTCTGTATACAGCTTCGAATGCCAGAGTGGAAGTCTTCAGTCTTAAACTGATGGAAATCTGAGACTGACTGAGGATTTATTTGCAATGACGTGCTGCTCTGTCAGCTGCTAGCATGCAACGTCCAGTAAGAAAACTGTTCCTTAGACTTGCATGGTGGTTCTGGGCCAGAGATACCCATGGAAAGAGGGTCTGAGCAACTGAGTTGGGCATGTCTTTGTGTTAGTGGAGCTCAGTTGACCAGTTTGTACCATGAGGCTGAATTCTCTGTCACTGCATAGGCATATACACAGAAAAATAAGATCCCGGGAGAGCAGGAATTAAACTAGTTAATCTTCTCCATAAAAGCTTGCTTTTGACATGTGTCTCTGTACTTTGTTACACAACATTGTTGCAGCAAAGTCCAAATTGGGTTTTATTCAGTATTCCCAGCAGGTAATCTGCAGATGCTAGGAATACAGCTAAGGCTTCGTAAGGACCACATTGCATTTGAAACAAAAATACTGTGAAGCAGATGCTGTTGCACTCAGGATGCTTCATCTTACACAGCTGAGGGATCATTTCCTAGTTTGTTTTTGAGAGGTTTTTTTTCTGAGAACAGAGGATATTGTTCTGTGAAGACTATGCTGGGATGCAGCACTTCGATGCTCTTTACTTATACAGGATCCGCAGCCTGGTGAAGCTGTTGGAATGGGAACAGGTTTTATTATAACAAAATCAAGCTGCACATTTCTAATATGCCATTGTGAATCTGCCATGTGTGCTCATAAATATAAATTCTTACGTGTGAGTTGACCCTTAATGGTCTATCTGTTCGTTCTATAGTAGACTACTCTGTCCCTGGTCAGCTTTGATGCTTAGTTGCTTTTGGCATTTATGATATCCTTTCCATTTTCTCACACTTCTACTTGTCTTGGTGAGAGAGATGAAACACAAGATACTCTTCCTTATGTGGATCATTTGTGAGTTGTCCAGAAGGACAATATTTAAGTGCCACCATAATTTGGACAGGGTGAGGGGAAGGTACTTGAAATTAGAATACTGCATTGCTTTTGGTTTTCTTTTTAATGGAAGTTCTCACTGGGATTGCTGTCAGGATTGGTCCTTGCAGTGCTTGAAAATAGGATGATGCTTTTCTGATCTGCTCTCTTTTTCTGGGACTGAAAACTTGTTTTTATTTCTCTGAACCACCCGGCTATTATTTTGAACACGATGAGCCAAACTGCACATTGTTACACAGATGTAAATCTGATATGATCCCACTTGGTTGAATTAAATCATTCCTAATTTAAATCACCATTGCTGAGAGCAGATGTTGGTCCAATATATGTATGCACTGGAGAAGCGTAAGTTGTGCAAATCTCACTGTCTGAATAAATACTTATCTTGTGTTATTTCATCTTTGCCTGTCTCTTCTGTCTATAGCTCTCGATAGTGTTCTTATGTGTTTTTACTGGTAATAAGAACATACCTCTTGATGCTTCATTCTGTCTCTGAAAGAATCTGTATTTGACCGTGGCAGTGAAATTTCAACTTCACTGAAACTTTCTCTTCCTTGATGAACTCAGAGCTTATGAAACATGTATGCTCCATAGCTTGGCTCCTGGGTCAGTGTCCATTAACTGTCAGCTGAGGGGAGAGGGATGCATTCACGTGAAAGGTTATTTATGCCTCAGTATTCTAATACTGACAATGCAGGTGGTGAAACACTGGAATAGGTTGTCCCTGAGAGGGATGACATTCCAGGTCAGGTTGGATGGGGCTCTGAGCAACCTGATCTAGTTAAAGATGTCTCTGGTCACTGCAGAGGAGACTGGACTAGATGACCTTTAAAGGTACCTCCCAATCCAAACCACTGTATGATTCTATGTTCCTTTCCATCCTCTACAGAAACATCTCAAAGGCTGGAAGGAGGACCACTTATGGAGATAGTATGTCTATGGGAAGACTAAGTGGAAGTACTTGTTTTGTGTGTACAATCTGATGGTCAATCCTGTTTGTGCAACTTCTTTCAGACAGTCCTAAGGGTCCTGTGTTTGGCTTCCCAATCAAGAAGCTCTTAAGCTTTCCTTAGCGAGAGCCAGTTGTTAAACTGGAGTTTGGTTTTCATATCCTCTCTTAAAAGCATATTGAGATATTTCCATCTGGTATTGTTTGTTGGAGTGATACTTAGGCTGCTACGTTTATGATGCATCAATTCCATCCCACCAACGGGACTCGTGCTGTAATGTAGGTGACATGTCATTTAACATGTATTGATTACTTATTTTCCCTCTGTTCCTTATTCAGCAAGACATGTAAGCATATCCCTAATGTTAAGCTCATTAATAAACCCAGTGATTGAAGCTGATTTAGTCACACATCTGCCTGAGGAACTTGCTAAATCTGTGTCCAGATGCACAATCTCCATCTGAACCTGCAAGTTTGAGGCTGGGGCCCCTGTCCCATTCCATCACACTGGCCATCTTATTCTTTGGTCATCACTGCCTCCCAGGAACTCTGGTACAAGAAGAAGAAATCTCGTAAAAATTGAGCCCTGTCGTTTTAATACATGAGGGATGGATACATAAAACAAATCTCGGAGTGCAGAACATCCATCCTTCCAGGCCAGTGTGTCCTCAGTGTATATCTATACCAATCACAGTAATGAACCTTGAAGGCATAAATCACACGAATAGACTTGCTTGGGAAATCACGTTATACGCCAAGGCTGTGCCCAGTGGCTGTGTACTGGATGAGACTGGATGATCCACCTCCTGCTTGCAGCTGCTCTTCCAAGTGTTCCTCTTCCAAGGGTTGGTACCAGCACGGGCTGGGCCAACATCCTCTCAGCCTCCGTATCTCCAGATCCATAGGAAAACTTGCCAGGAACTGCTCAGAAATTACTTGGTGTAAGAGAAGGCATATGTTAGCAATGAGGAGACGCAGCAACCGCTTCTGTGACAAGGGAGCACTGGATCTGAGGAATTTGTCTCTGAAGAATTGTTACGGCCCAATGTACTTTGATGTCATGACTGGAGAAGGGCGATTTCAGCCCCTTTTCAGCATGTATTCAGCTTGAACAAAACAATGTAGACACTGCCAGAAAGAAATCAGGCCAACTATTGAAACGGTTTAACAATGAGCATCTTGTTAACGGCCGTGAGGATGTCATCACTAATCTGTGTCAGAAGCAGAGCCCTTTGCTCTCCAAAGTCTGCCCGTGCTCTTACAGAGTGGTCCAGGTCGATGGCTGAAGTGACGCCATGGTCCACTTCAGACATCCTCCTACCACCTCCTTTCCCAACAGCTCAGGCCCGGAGCACAGATGCTATTCCCTCCCCATCTCTTTGCCTGATCCACCTCTTCACTTGGCCGCACCAGGCTGGACCCCTGCAAGGACTTTGGCTTGAAAAGGGGAAAGAAAAGAAAGACAGGAGAATGTTTTCCTTTAGTGTGTGTCCACACATGTCGGGGGGTTATTGATGGGCAGCTCAATCACTGCAGACTGTTGAAGCCTGCAAGGTTGCAGCGTCCCTCACAGACACATCTGCAGGGCAATTTGGGGCAGAAAAGGTGTAAATAAGCAGTGGGAGGAAAGAAGGGTAGAACTGCAGAGAGAAATGCCCCAGAGCTACAACCAGAGACGCCTCCACAAGGTGCCCGAAGTTAACTGAGATGAATCAAGGCCAAATGGGTTATGTAACTGCCACAACATTAAAAATAGGTTACGCTGTATATTAAGATTTCATTTATAAATTGTTTATAAAGCATTCATAAATGTTAGATGTGGTAAGCATGTTATGCACGCAAATGCTTTGTGTTCAAACCTTATCGATGGCTGCTGCAGGTATTACAGATGGCTAAGTCACAGTTCTGGAGAGCAACAGTTCAATAGCAATATACAATAAGTGATTCATCAATCACACATGTGTTAAGCATTTATGTGTTCTTTATAAATGGAACCTTAATATGAAGTGTGACCTTAAGAAGAGTGAAACAGGGAGCTTTGCCCCTTTCATTTTTTTTTCTTTCTAAAAAAACATTAAAATACCTCTCAAATCACCAGTTTAATAATGATTGTGCTTTCCCTCACCTCTGGCTTGAGAGAGGCCACAGGCTCCTGAGAATTAAAAAGGGTTCATGAAACAAGTGAGGCATTTGGATGTACTCCCTTCTGCTTGCAAATATGTTCTGTGTCAGTTGAGGGCATGGGCTCCAGAGATGCAGAAGGATGTCATCCCAGAAGGTTGTCACCTTGCCAGCTAGGGTGTCTGCAGGTCCCTGGAGGAAGCACAAGAGCAAAGGTAATGTGAGTGTAAAGTAGAGAGCAGAGCAGAAGAGCCATGAGATGAGACTTAAACAGGATAATTCATTAAAATAAACCCTACAGCCAGCTGTGGGCATTTGCTTACATGGAAGATGCTGCCAGAGAAGATGCCACCATTGCAGACCCGCAGCACAAGGCAGACAAGGTAAGAGGTTTCTCCTTCCCTACCATGGCATCTTCAATGTAAAAAAAAACAACCTGGAGGAAGGCGTAAAGCTGTAAAGCCTGCCCATCCCATCCTATCCCATCCCATCCCATCATCCCATCCCATACCATCCCATCCCTCACTCCCGTGGAGCTCCTGAGCTCCTCAAGACCCTTTTTAATAGTGGAAGAGATACAAGATGCTTCTGTCTTTCCACAGTTGACTGAAGTCCTGGCCACGGCTGAGTCTTTACAAATGTCTTGAGGAGGGTATTGCAGAGACCTGGCCCAGGTTTGTAGTATTTGAATTGTATAGCAATTAGTAGCCACTTCCATGTGGTGTCAGAACAAAGCCCTTGGATAATGAGCATTTAAATTTAGCACAAAAGTAAGACAAAATACATGAAATTGCTTTGGGATAATATTTTCAATACAAATACTGGGTAAATAACCAGATCTTCCCTTTTATATAGTTCTCCAAACACTGCTGCTGTTGGTTTCAATATGAATCATGTCCTCCACCATCCTGAGGGCTTGGGGTCACATGAGCTCTGCTGGGAGAAACAACAGGCGGGATCAGTGATGTTCCTAACACAAGCCTCTTTATTTAAAAGCTCTAGATATTAACAGGAGCCACATGATGAGCTGTTGTGATTTACAGGGCAGTCATCTGTGCTCCCCAGGCAATCCACAGGGAGAAAGGGTTTCTGTGAGGAAACACCCACCCTGCATCAGAAAAGTCTTGTTTCCAACCTGAAATGCCTTTTCTTTCTGTCAGTGGCAATAGAGAGGGACTAGTTGAGATGGAAGCTTCCACTTACCAGACCACGGTATTTGGGTGAGATAAATCCCTCTGCCATGTCCCATCAAACATGGATGAAGTTAGCTAATGTGAGACCCCACCTGGAGTACTGTCTTCAGCTCTGGGGCCCCCAGCGTAAGAAAGACATGGACCTGCTGGAGTGGGTCCAGAGGAGGGTCACAAAAATGATCAGGGGGCTAGAGCAACTCCTATATGAAGACAGGCTGCGAGAGCTGGGGTTCAGCCTGGAGAAGGCTCTGGGGAGACCTTACTGCAGCCTTTCAATACTTAAAGGGAGCTTCTAAGAAAGATGGTGAGACATTTTTTATCTGGGATTGCAGAGATAGGACGAGGGCTGATGGTTTTAGACTGAAAGAAATAAATTCTTTACTGTGAGGGTGGTGAGACACTGGAACAGGTTGCCAGAGAGGTTGTAGATGCCTCCTCCCTGGAAGTATTTAAGGTCAGGTTGGATGGGGCCTTGCACAACCTGGTCTAGTGGAAGGTGCCCCTGCCCATGGCAGGGGGTTGGAACTAGAAGATCTTTAAGGTCCCTTCCAACCCAAACCATTCTATGTGTTCTATGCGTTTGAAAGGACCCAGGGAGACACGTCTGCACACAAACAGCATGAGCACAGGATCCTCATTTCTTTGGAGGTGGGCTAGAGCAAAACCCTTTTCCTGTCCGTCCAGGGTGCAGTTCCATGGGGGCCAGGTTTGTACGTGGGCTCTTCAGTGCTACTGTGCTACAGATAGCAGGACTGCGACTCATTCCCAGTATTTTTCCTTTTTTCACTACTCACACCACTGGCCAGGTGCGCAGTGACCTTCTGGGCGAGCAGGGCATCACGCGGTATGTCAGCGAGGAGCCACGTGATGGGGAAATACAGGTCTCCTGGGGACCACCAATGTAAAATGTTTGGGGGAAGGGGGAAACCTGCTGCAGCTTTATCTTGACTTTGGGCCGCCCGGCTCTGATGAGACCCTCGGCTGGGAGGGGTTGTGAGCTGTCACTGAATGAGCACGGTCATATTTTCCCTCTCTCTTTTCCCCACACCCCTCGCTGTGCCGTAGATAAGGCGGCCGTGTTTTGGCAGCTGGGAGGTGATGCTCTATCTGTTTGCACATATAGGCCGCTAATGGAAACGTGCCACCCGTCAGCGTTACCGCGGTTTAGTTTGCCTCTGCTCGTTGTGCTGGGGACATCGGCTGGTTCTTCTCGTGGCAGTGCAAAGAGCAACGATGCTGGGTGCAGATGTCTGCATTCAAAACTTAAGCCCTGCATCAGCCTTGCTGACTGCTCTGTTGTAAGGCTCAGCTCCAAACCTCCTTAAATTTTCAATTTCAGGGACTTTTTTTCTGAGACCAGATTTCTTTATTTTGTAATCCCTCGTTCTTCTTTGTGTCACTTTTCTGTGACAAGTAGGCTGCTCCAGTTTGCCTGTTTGACCTAACCTTCAGTTTCTGGTTTTGGAGTGGTCAGAGAAAGTCTCAGGGTCTGTGCTGTGGATGAAGTCCTCTCTGTTTTCAACTGCTCAAAGCTTGTCCACTTCCTATCCTGCTCTCCTGCCTGCCTTATTTCAAGGTTAGGCACTGGGAGGAGAACAAGACCCCTTCCTGGCTGAGCTCTCCCTTCAGATCTGCCAGGTGATTAGAATTAGCCCAGGACACTGTTGTCCTCTCTTTCCTCATTTATCAGTCCTCCCACTGGCTCCCAACCACCACACAAGCAAAACTCGGGTTCTGGTGACCTTGGTGCATTGGAGAGGAGGGAGGACGAAAGGAGGTTTAGTATCACCTTACTATCTCCTGCAAAATCCTTGTTTTGTTGCTTAGTGACAACATCTTTATACGCAGTCCCAGTGCTACATGTAAAATACCGAATGCGAAGTGCTGCCGTGCAGCAAGAAGTTACGGTTTGCAAAATGCCACATCTCCCTGCTCAGTGCTGGTGATGGGGTTCCCAGCTCCTCTTCTAAACACTAAAGGGCACTTCAGGTCCTAGTACTGCAGACTGCCAGGCCCCTGCCTGTGGCAGAGTGGTGCTTAGCCGAAGAGGTGATGGTGGTCTTGGTCTCTCTGGCACATTCAGGACATCCCAAATATTGTTGGCATCCAGGTGGGTGGGATCTAGGGGCAGATTCACACTGCCTAGGACGACAGTGTTCCTCAGACGACCCTGCAGAGCTCAGGAGTGCGAGGCAACTGCCTCACACGTGTAGATGTGGCCTCACTTAGCTTGACCCAAAGTTTATTTGTACTCCACAGTCTTTCCCAAGAGGAAACACTTCAGCAGCTCTATTTCTCACTTCCATCTGAAGATATAAAGACGACTCCTAACTGTTTTCAAGCCTCCGTCTTGGTGATACTATAATTCACATTAAGAGAGGATGGAAGCTACAGGCAGTCCAACCCTGCGGTGACAGCCACAGTGTACACCAACCCCAGTGACTCAAGCAAGAGGGCATATTGCCCAGCCACGCGCTCGTACCTCACCTTGTGCACCTTGTGCTTGTGGGTCCAACAAAAGCAATATAGAATAGAATAGAATAGAATAGAATAGAATAGAATAGAATAGAATAAGAATAGAATAGAATTAGACTAGACTAGACTAGACTAGACTAGACCAGGATCATCTCAGTTGGAAGGGACCTAGACCAATTATCTCATCCAACTGCCTGACCTCTCCAGGGCTGACCAAAAGTTAGAACATGTTATTAAGGTCATTATCAAAATGCCTCTTAAACACGGACAAATATGGGGCATAAACCACCTCTCTAGGAAGCCAGTTCCAGTGTTTTACCACCATCTCAGTAAAGAAATAGCCTCACCTCAAAACCAAGCAATGTGAATTGGCAACAATCAGTGAATCAGGATCAGGCCACCCTCTCTGTAGCAGAAGGTGGCAGTGAGAAGTGGAGAGAGTTTTCTACGCCTCCTCAATGTCTCCTCTCTGGTAGGAACAACTGGTGGCCACTCATTTGTCACTCTGACAAAGCAAAGCTGGGAGACACGGATCTGGCCTCTGGCTTGTGACCCACCTTCTTACTGGTAGGTAACTAGATGTGTGAGACAAACCAAAATAGTGTCAAAATCCCCCAGCTGTACCAGAGAGAAGAGATTGGGGATGAATGCCTGGTTCAATCGAAATGAAGTGGCTGCTGTATGAAAATACATATTTCATGGGCTACCTGTGACTGACAACGCACCAAATATATTTTGGACAGTCTGCCTTGCTAGTAAACTCTGCCTGATCGACTCCAGGGACTGAAGTGGTTGCAGCAGCCTTGACTACACCAACTCAATATTCCATTTCTGTCTTGTTTGATACCGTTTCGTACAAGGCAGCACACTCTCAGCCAAAAGCTGCATTGCTATTCTTATGACAAAAGAAAGATCTCCTCTCGTTTTAGGTGAAGTCTCCATTTGCATTAAGAATGCTTGGTGCATTTGGATACATGAACATGCTTTATCTGAGGGAAATGTTGAGCAGGGTTCCTGGTAAGGCCCCAGAGTGTGTGTCTTGGAAAAAAAGTGAAAAAAACAAGTTGGGGCTGTGGCAACACAGTCAGCCTGGTTTTCATCTGTCACGCTGGGCAACAAGCCTGCACCTGCGATGGCGCACAGGAGGGCTTTAACAGCGAGAACATGCCTCTGGAATGGATTTGGACATAATAAGAAATCATCTTAATGCGACTGTTGAATGTACCAGGGATCCGGTAATAGTTATCACAGGTACACTTTCATTAACTCCCTTTAATTTAAAAGCTCGGTGTTTGCTACAGTCTTTTATGGGCATGAAAAAGTCAAATCAGATTTTTAAAAAATCATGCTGAGGTGCAGGGCTGCTGCTTGCTTCCCCCAGGAGCTGTACGGCACAGCCTGAAATCCATCTGCAGCAATCCCTCCAGCCGGGGCTCGCAGCCCTTCGACGGGCCAGGCAGGCAGTGCCAGTCCTGCGGTGCCACTAAAACACCCAGCACCATCCATTACCCCCTTGTCTCTTTCCAGCAGGGACCCACGCTCGCTGCCTACAAATGGGGCTTGGGGTGGGACCTTTCCAGTGAGCAAAACACAAGTGACAGCACCTACCACGGTCACCAGAGCTCCGGGTGAGAGCCTGAGCGCAGCCCAGGGTGCAGCAGTCATGTTCCTCCACCCAGGAATAACCCATGTTCGTACCTACTGGGGG
>VZZY01016216.1:200708-215075 GCA_013400335.1 Eurystomus gularis
AAGTTTATGCTGCGCCCCCCCCCCCCCCCAAATTGGAGAGGAGGGGAATGAGAGAGACTTCTGGATTAGAAAGCTAAACCAGCTTTAATGAAGATAATAATAATAAAATGGGATGCATATAAATATATACAAAACCAGTATCGAACCCAGCCTCCCCTTGATGGCAGTTACTTCATCATCACCACTGAGGCCGTAGCAGGCACCGGGGAAGTCCCAGACGGGGCTCAGCAGCTGATGGGAACCAGATTCAGAGCTGGGTTTGCAAACACACAAATCAGGATCAGTGGCAGGGCTGAGAAGAAAGAAGGGGGAAGGGAAGGGTCCAGAAGGCAACAAGGCCCCAAGGGAAGCAAAGGGCAGTGGAAGGGTCGAGCCCCTTGTGATCCCTCAGCTTTTTACTGAATAGGACTTATATGGGATGGAATACCTCGTTGGTCAGTTTAGGGTCCCCTGTCCCAGCTGCTCCACCCCACAGGTGCAGCCTTTCACTTTCTGCACCCCTCAGCACGGTACACAAGAGTTAGCAGTGACCTTGGTCTGCACACCAATCCTTGGTAGTAACTCTGAACATCAAGCGTTATCACTGCTAGAAGCAGACACTGTCTGCAAAACCATGCTGTTGGCTTCAGAAAGTGCAGTTAGGTAGCAGAGGTTCAGATGAAAAGTGAAATCACTGAACAGAATTGGTTTGGTTCAACTCAAACCAGGGCAAGGAGCTACAAATTCTTATAGTGTAAAGTGATTGACTCGTAGCCAACTCCCTCCACTCTGTGGTGTATGTGGGGGTGTGAAGCTGTGGCAGTTTTGGTTTTGTCTAGTTCCTGCTTGTGCTGGTATGGTTAGCTCCTCATAAGACATGGCCTAGGCTCCTTAGCTCCTGAGAAGATGCAGCCTAGCTCAGTTCTTGTGGTTTGCACAGAAGGGCTGATTTCAGTCAGGTCTACTTGTTGGTGATGCCTGAACCAAAGAGCTGCTCACTTACTCGATGTGGGGGCATTGGTCACAACTTTCCATGCCCTTTCTGCTCTAAGCATGGGTGAGCATCACATGGCAAGACTTACGGTAACATTAACAGGAGCTGGACAAATGGGTGGACTATATTAAAATAATTTGAAATAAGGAGCCAGAGAGAGAGGTGGGGAAGGAGAAGCAAATTAAATAGGATCTGCATGGCATGTGGAGACACACAGGCCTTTGTGGAATGTAGGGAGCTTGCCTTAAGCTCCTCACAAGAGACCTAAGGCATAGCAGGCAGCCTAAGTCCAAAGCCCCAGGTGATGGGCTTCCACCAACTTTTCTCCGGAAGCTGAATTCCATGCAAGACAAAACTGATTTGTGATGATAGAGAGGGAGAAAGGCCAGAGTGTAACAGGGCCTATGGTAGGCACCCAGGAATGGATTATATGCCTTTTCTGTGGTGGTGCATGAGGGCTACCCTGACCCTACTCCCAAAACTGGCCTTGTGAAATGATTCTGCATCTCCCTGCGCTGGCACTGGGTCTCCAGCATGACCAAGACTCAGATGCTGGGGCAGGAACAGATCTGGACTTGTGGGCTGGATGTCCCAGTCCAATGGGGATATGTCTGGGTTAGGCCTTGTCTGGCTAGGACATCACTGAGCTGGGAAGCTTCTGGGCCATGGTTGCAGGTGGAGACACAGAAAATCTTCCAATACGTCTTGTTTTTTCCCCCATCGACCTACACAATTGACCTACAAGGGTGTGATTCTAAATAACTTGCAAGAAGCTTCGCGTGCACTGTAGGCTAGTCAGATAAGCGAGTGTCTGGGTCTTGCTTTCATTCATTCTATTCATCCATCCTCCTGCTACTCCCAAGGACACATTCAGATCAGACACACTGAAAGCTGGTGTCTTTTCCCCACCCCATTATAGAAGGTTGTAGATGCCTCCAGCTAGGGTCACCTGGAAAAAGCAAAAGTTTGAGGGCTTGGGGATTTATTGGGGTGAAATAGGAATGCAAAGGTACTTGTGGTTTTCACAGGGGAAGTATGTATATATGAGTGTCTTCTGGTTGCTTTCTCTGTGGGTGTGTGTCCTGGGCATCTCCTTGCTCTTGGTTAGTCTTCACATCATCACTAGCTTGAGCAGAAGCTCACATGGACTGTGATGTGGGAAATGGGGGATTAAGAGCTTCTCTGGACAAGGGAGAGCTGAGATATCTTCTTCCTGAAGATGAGAAGTTGAGATGAAATGGAATGGCCATAACCCATAGTCATGTATCAGTTTGCAGGTAGTATCCAAGTAAGGGTAAGGGTTCAACGTCAGTCAGGCTGATTGATAGGCAAAGCAATTATTTTTATGCTAAGAACAGTATCTGGAGAAAGGCCTTGGCAAGGAAATCTGAGTCACATACTGACTCTTTCATGCTGCATGAAAGAAAGACCAACACAGTCAATCTGGACTTTACTGCATGTGCTGGAGCCCTGCCAGGGCTACTCTGGGCATGGCAGCCTGAAGGACACTGCTATCGCCTCTCCAGCCCTTGTGTTGTTTTCTCACCTCTCCTTTCTGGCTCATTCACAGGCTGGTTTAGCTCCACCTGCCATCTGGAGTGACAATGTCCCCTTTGCATTTGGGTGCCAGGACCCTCTGGGCACACAGGAACAAAGAGGACCTTCTATGGAGAAATGGCAAAGACCAAGCGGCAATAGGGAGGTTAGACAGGCCAGCACCTGAAAAGTGGGTTGTGATGCATCTGAGGGCCTCTGGTCTGCAGGTTGAGCGTGGAAATAGGCTTCTCAGTGGGAAACAGTTCTGAGAAGGCTCCTGTCTTTGTGAAGCCCATTCCACATGGGCCGTGATGCCCTCCAAGCGTGTCAGTATGGGAAATGACTGCTCATCCCAACTCTTCTCTTGTAACCTCTAATCCTTTACCCCGGGCTCAGCAGGAGCCTCAGAACCATCAGGTTTGGCCTCGACAAAGCAGAATTAAATCCACCTTCTCTTGCAAGGGGCTTTATAGGGCACAGCCACTCCAAGGCTCTGAGTTTCTTTCACCTACACCCAACTTTTCACCCGCTCCAGCTCTGGGTTCACAGTGGCAGTTTTCACCATCCCCTAGCCCTGGGTTTGCTGAGGGCTGTCCTTCGGTACATTCAGCAGCTTTGGCTGCATCTCTGCAGGGAATGAGGGACAACAGCCTGTGAAATGGCCTTGCAGGACTTGCAGCTCTCTAAATACTGATTTTTTGCAGCAAAAGCACCAGTGCTACCAGAAACTCCTGCAGGCTTCATGTCCATCAAAGGATCATGAGCAATTCAAGTCCCACTGGATCCCTCTGTGAAGGCTGGAGGAAGACTGTCCCCACACAAGGGGCAGCTGGCACATGGATTTTTGTCTGAGCAAGCTGTAAAGGATTTCTGAGCCTTGCAGTGTCTCGTCCATGCGCTGCAGAGAGGCTGGCACGGATGCCTCGGCAGGGTGAGTCACACCCGCACGCCACTTTCCAACACAAGGCACTACATACAAAATGCTCTCGGGTGGTTTTGGCAAGTACCTGGTACCCCCTCTGCCTCTTCCCTTAGCTACAGCATCTTGTGTAACTGAGAAATATGGCATATTTATCCCATACCTCAGGCTGTCTCTATGCTCCTTCGCTGTACCTTGGAAACCAAACTTCTATTCTTGCCAACAAATCACTTTCAGACGAACGGGGGAGTGTGTGGTAGCTTGGATTTCTTTCTTTTTTTTTTTTCTTTTTTTTTAAGCAATTTTTTGCAATCTAAGAAAAGACTTGAGGATCTATTTTTAAAGATTATATCCCCCCTCCACCCACTGCACTGCAACAACTGAACGCTTTGGCTTGATGAGAATATTAGTAAAGCAGCCACAGTCTGTAGGGTGCACTTCTGAAGACTACATGGGATAATGGGACAAGTGGTGAGTGTAACACAACCAAATGCAACGGGGGCTGGGATTTTCTGTAGTACATGAACTAAAAAGTCATGTCTTCAGCCAGGATTGATCACCAACTAGTTTGCAATAACCCACCCCTTGACCTTTCCTGCTTTTGTCTCCCCAGATTTAAATCGATCTACCCTAGAGGTATGCTAGAGCATGGTTAATACCATATTTTTCAGGAAATGTAACTGCTAGAACAGTCTCTTCCTCCTACATATATTTTCGTATTTAAGCAATAAGTACGGTAATGGCAATCATGGGCATGTAAGATGATTTGAAAAGTGCATATTTATCATTAGAGTCTGGGAGAATTGTATTAGCTCTGGTAAAATCCTATCTGACTTTAGTGAGGATAATAACTTTAAAATGTTGTTTTTAGTAGCATTGTCAATTCTATTCTGAGATCTGCAGTGTTAACAAATTAGAGGTAGGAAAAAAAAATTCCATTTGATTTGGTTGAAGGCTAATGTGTTCAAGGAAAAATATAGCACTTTCTAGATTTTATTGAAAGTCCTTGGGAATCAGCCACCCACCCGGGTGTACTGAGTGATTAATGCTGGTCATGTGCTATTTATCCCTTAAAATGTAATCACAAGCTGATTATTTTGTTCAATGCATTTTTGGTGATTTGATTAAGAAGCTGCATGGACTTAACAGATTCAAAGGAAAGCACATGGAAGAGGGGTTGAAAGACAAAGGTTGCCGCTAGGTAAGGATGTTCTTGGGACCTTGGTATAACCAAATCTCTCTGATTAAGATTCAGCTTTTTCAGCGCTTTAGGCTTCTGTGTGTTTGCATCTATCTTAAAAGAAGTGAGCTAAGTTTATGAGGGTAGAGGAAGGAATATGGCCTTGTTCTGCAGGCCTTTGTGCAGCTAAAAGGAAAACCATTGCACTTCAGCTCTACAGAACATGTAGGGGAGAAGGAGGAGAAAAAGGTGAACGTTTGATCTGCTGTTTAAAAATTTGGAAAGAAAGGTGTCCGTTCGCCTCTGAGCTCCTTTGCTCTCCCTGAGCTCTTTGAACAACCACTCTTTGGTCCTGCCTTGGGACCCAGCCAACAGGAACCTTTGGATAATAATAAAAAAAATACGAATTTTTCTGTGGCTCTTGGCATGAGCACACTGAAAGACGGGTATGTGTGACTATCCCTGCTACTGAGATAGTGCACAAGAGCACTGAAGAAGCATTCTTTTTTGATTACCTAGTAACCACAGCACCACCATGTCCTGGGATGGATGTTCTCTAGCCCACTTCTTGTTTCTGATTTCCTGAGCTAGTCTGTGCTGGCCTACAAGAGGGTTGAAGCTATCTGTTTGGTTTTTTTTTTGGGACAAGGTGAAAAAAGAAAGATGTTTTCTTTTAAAACAACTTCCTATCTTTCTTGGGTGGTTTTTCTTTGGTTTTTTGGGAGTTTATTTTTTTGAAGCACAGCGATGTGACAAGGACAACTGAGATGCCCTCCCTGGCAGGTGTTAGATATTGAAGTCTAGAAAGAGTCTTGTGAAAACCAGGAGGTGGGGCTGAATCAACCACAGAAAAGCCACAAGGTGCATGTCTGAAAATCTGCTGGCCTTATGCTGGCAATTGCAGGAAGCAGAAGAGGAGATCATGCCTGCATATGAATGCAAAACAGTTGGTGTGAGAATGGAAGCTTATCCTAATTAACTGAGCAGAAGCAAATTCAATTTGTCTGGTAACATGCAGGTGTTGGATTCAGTTTGCCTAACAATGGTTTGAATTTAACCCTCTTAAGAAAGGAACTGGGATCCAGGACATAATGCCTGGAAGGTGATGGGACACTCCACCTATGAGGGATCTCTCTCTGTCTGAGAAAGCAGCTCAGAAAGAAACATAGAATAAAAGATGAATCAAAGAGTTCCCAACTTTTTTTCTGCTGTATTGCAACTAGTTTTAAAATTACAGAGACTGACTGTGTCGAGCTTAAAAGACTTAATATTCAGAGGTCCACAAACAGTAAAGGGTCTTTGGCACTTTTTGGCTTTGCCTGGGCTGAGATGACATTCAAACACATTGTGTTCAGCCTGCTACCTGGAGGACAGGAGAGAAGGTTTGACAGGCCTTGAAAGTAGCTGGTATTTTAGCCTGGGAGCTTAAAATGAGGTGAACTTATTCATACAAAAATCAACCTTTTGTTGAGTCCTGTCACTCACAGTCTCTCTGAAAGCTATTTGAATTGGAGGCAGTTGTTTAGTTGTTTTCTAGACTGTATTTCTCCTGGAAGTGGTTCCTCTTTGCTTCCAAAGCATTGGCAGAGATTTTCTTGCTGAACAAATGTCTCCATCTGTTCTTTCCATGCTGAATCCCTGCCCCATCACTGCTCCCTTGCCCTCTTCTGGAGTCCCAGTCCTACCTTCCACTGCTAGCCACTTTTTGGATGCTTCTCCCCACTATGGCAGACACACGGCATCAGTTAAGGATCTTTTGAAATGCAATGACTCTCTCCAGGTATCTTTTTCTGTGTGTCCCGTACTCCTTGCCTCCAGGCCCTTCCCAAGAAACCACTCTCTCAGTCTTCTCCTACCTTTCCTTGCTATCCCACCAGCATGCATTTTGACCTTCTCCATTTTCCATTTTTCACTGGAGCCATACAGAAATTCATTGTCACAGTATGTCCAATCAGTAACTCCCCTGCATCCTATGGATGGCATTAACATTTCTAGGTGGACATTTTGAAGGCACTCTGCTCTCAGACTGCTCCTCCTGGTTCACAGCTGCTTCTTGAATAGAACAATATCCCGTGCTGCCCTGTTGGCTGAGATGGAGGGTGCAGGACTTTCTGACCTCTCTCTGCCAGGTCTAAAGTAGTGCTGATCTTCACACCACTTAAACCACAACACAGGTGCCACGTGCGAGTTTGGCCATCCCTCCCCCTCAGATCCCTGCCCTCACCAAATGACCAGGCCACCAAACTGATGCACCTTTACCTGACAGTTGTCATTGTTGCCTGTCTGAAGCTTTCAAGGTATGTGAAAGAGAGTCCAGCTCTTTCCATTTGCAGTGGGAGGTGCCTTCAACAGCTTTGGACATCGTTAAAATAATAGAGGGCAGAGATTATTTCTTTCTGAAGCACAAACTAAGGGACATCTTGCAAGAAAAATATCTTCACAGGAGATAGCCAGCACAACATCTAGAGGAGAAATTAGTTAAATATCCAAAAGGAGAGCTGTACTTGGTGTCACGGTGTCATGGGTCCACTTAAGTCAAAGGAAGAGCTCAGATTCAAACCAGCTGAGTCTCTGGCCCCTGAGAGACTTCATATGAGCTTCAGTTGAGACTGGCTGCACACTAAACAAGCCAGTAGTTCATTGCCAGGGTCTCCATTTTTACTTTTTTTTTTTTTCAGAAAGTGGAATAACACTGGGAGAAAAGCTGCTAACAGTGGCACAGAAAACTCTTCAGCAGGGAAGGAGCCAAGCGCAGGCTCAGCTACAGCAGGGGATTTTAGGCAATTATTGCATCTTGCATGAGATCAAGAGGCTTGTGGAGCATCGGGTGGGCCAGCGTGGGACCTGGGGAAGGTACAGTGGGGAACAGGATGTGCTGACACCACGCTGTCTTTGGCTTGGTGGAAACATGACAGAAGCAGGATTTCAGCTGCTCATCTCTTTGAGATTACCCCGTGTCACAGGGTGCTGATGAGACGTGTGTAAATTAGTTGCTGTCAGGGATCCAGAAGTGTGCTGGGATCAGTCAAATAAATGCAAAGCCATAACTGAGAACCAGAGATGGTCTTACTAGTACCGACTCCTAAACGTTAACACAGGAGAGTGAGAGATAAGCGACCAGAGAGTCTCATTTATTGCTGCTGAAGAGAGAGAAAGGCATGTTCGACACTGACAAATTTGCTTTTTTTTTTTTTCATTATTTTTTTTTTCCCAAAGCCAGAGAGGCTATTTCAAAACTATTTCCCACAGAATTGCAGGAGGCTGAGAAATGGAGTTGAACAGAGGAGATGGCTGTAATTTCCAGCAAACCCAAGTAAAGAATTGTTATCGACAAGGCTTCTGCCAGACTATTAAAAAACCCAGCAGCCATTTTTTCACTCCTGATATTGTGCGAGATAACGGAGGCGGTGGCAGTACGGACAACTCCTGCCTCATTACTCTGACACCGTCCTCAATAGGTTCAAACAAGTTGCTGCCAGAGATGGGACCAGAGGGCCTGCAGGGACTGATGGATGCACAGGGGCCACCCAGGCTGGAGGTTGCAGGAGATTTCTGCTGACAGGTCTGTTTGGGCAGACAGAGGCCAAAACAACAGAGAAAGGGTGTCGCAGCTAGAGAATGAAAGCGTCCCAACTCTTGCTGTCAAGGTGACAGAGCTGCTGCTTCTTTCCTCCTTTGAGAAACAAGTTTCTAAACCATGAATAGTCTCATCCTCTTTAAATGATGGTTTGAACTCTTCATAGCTCTTCTAGTTACTTTAGTGAACTGAATTATGTGAAATTTCACATGGTGGCTTACATGCTTTTTAAAGCCAAATTTGTTAAGGAAACCAAGGTCTTCGGTAATTTTCTAGAGGGAAACTCTGGCAGGAGACTTTGGTGGAGGATGTGCCTGTATAAGGACAAGGTTTCCGAGTGATGACCAAATGATGATGGGCAAATGCATCACCTGTGGTCTGTGGCTCCACCCCATCTCTGACCACATAAATTTGATACTGTGCCAACCGAAATTGTGGAAAACTTCCATTGCTTTCAGTAGGGTTAGATTAAATCCCTAAGGAGAATGGTTTGGAGGTAGACGCGTGGCCCACCTGGTCCTTTCCCTTTGATGTCTCATTTGGATTCCTTCGAAAAGAGTCTGACATGGGCATTTCACTTTTAAGACACAATCCTGGAGACAGTTCAGTTCAGTAGTGACTAGATCAGTTGCCCTTGCCTGTGTGATCAGAGGCTTTCAAGACATGGACAGATAGTCCTAGAGCATCTCACTGCTTAGACGTCCACATCCTCCTAACCAGAGCCTTTGTTCTAGGCTCAGGGGTGCAATGAAGATGTGGCTGGACCTGCATGCTAAATTATCCTCTCATCCTGTAGGTGATCCAATTAAGCCAAATTTGAAGAGAACCAGAGAAGTTCATGCTCTGCATGAAGTCAGCAAGTTAATAATGGACATTGATCTCTAGGGCTGTCAGTCTGTCTTGGGCTAGGTGGAAGAGATTTCAGTTATTTTTTTTTCATCACATCGTTATGTTTCATACTGCAAGCAATAAACTCTGTAGCCTGCAGCTGTGAAAACACTAATTTGAAAGCCATTATTTCTTATATTTTTGAGAACTTGCTGCTGTATTTTTATATAGATATATTTTTTTTCCCCCTAAACTCCCATAGTTCTTTCAGTTTACTTTTTCCCCTTTTCTGATTTTCTGGACTTTCCAAACAATAAGGCTCTCTCTTTTCCCTCCTTCCCTCCATTCCCCATTCTCTCTTTTTTTCCTCTCCTGCCCTTTAGTTGTTAGAGCAACAAAAAGCCTTCAGAACTGAGAGGATTTGTCCAGTACAGGCTCTAAACATAGGAGGACACTAAGTTTTGCCTGTTACTTATGAATATCATTCAAATCCTTCCCATAGCTACCCCTCAATTTTGGGCGTGCTAATCTAATACCTTCTTCTCCCTTTCTAGGACTGTAATTTCCCAGATCTGTTGCCTTCATTCCTACATCTTCAGCCTTCTAAGATCAAAAACATGGCCTTTGGCTGGGACTGAGTGACACTATCTAGAAGAGGAACTGTCACCCTTCAGTGGTATGTTCAAGAATTTCTCTCTGCTCTTTCTTTTGCGCCTTCACCCTGTATTTACTCCCTGCAGAGATCTCTCTGCTATATTGGTCCCTACAGCTCCAGAGTCCTGTGGTGGTTAGTAAAGGCAATCTTTTCAGGGTAGTTCTCCACGTAATGTATCAGAGGGACATCAGTGCAAAAGCTGGCCCTGGGAAGAGATTTTTTTGAAGGTAATAATAATGTTAAAACTTGACACAGTTTTGACAGCCTGTGCCTTGTGCATTTATGAAAGAAGCTGCAGTACCTGCCCTTCTGCTGTTGTGGGATGGTTATGGTTAAACGTGCTGGCATATAGTGCTGGGTGATGAAAAGCCACATTTCTGTCTGACTTAAATACAGGCTTGGAAAATAATAATAGGAGTAAAAGTGTGACTAAGCACTTCCAAGGGCTGTCATGCTTGACACTGAAGGCAGCTGGTCATGCCCTTAAAGTCCTTTTTAATAAGATTACTGTGTTTCTCATTATTCAGAGGTTTAGAAAAAGCAATAAATTGTTTTGTTCTTATAAAGGTAACTAGCTACTCGGGTATGTCCTTATTCCTGCTGCAGCAGGGCTCCTGAAGAACATTCTTTATGATGGCCAGGCTGGACCCATGATGTTTAATTTAGGATGCTAGCTTCCTTCTCAGAGATGCGTGGTTTGGTAATGAGCCTTTAGTTCACCAAAGTCCTTAGATTCATCCCTAAATACTTCCACAGTCAGTAGAACATGCTTTATTTGTGTGACAAAAGACACACCAGTGCTATAGGCACTGCAGAACAGTGGCTGGGCACCTTCCAGTACCAATCTTGAACAGTCTTGTGTGGACGCTGCCATCCAAGCTGAGGCATGGTCAACAGGAGGGGGTGCTTGATCTGCCCCTGTTATTAATGAACAAAAAGAAATCTCTCCCCTGTCTGAGCCTACGCTGGGCTGGAGAATGAGCCATACAGGAAACGTGACTTTAATTTCCTTTCCAGTCCCTGTGTTCAAATCTCCATGACTGTGATTCATTACTGAGAAATGATTCTGTTCTACCTCTGTATGTTGTAACTAGATTAATATAGCCGTTTCACATGTATTGGTGATGATGGCCAGTGGTTAGCACACCTCGGGTGGAATTAAAAGCCTCTAGAGCTAAGAGCATGAGTCAGACATGCAGCAGTCCACTGAGCTCAGGAGTCAACCGAGCTCAGGAGCCAACCTTTGTAGGTGGGGCTGAGAAACATCTCCTCTGGATGGAGAAGATGTGAGGCCTCTGTGCAGAGCTGGGTGGTGATCTCAGCCTCACCCCAATTCTGTCTCACAAAGAGGAGTTACTGGCTCTGCATCTCACCCACCAGCATCGCCACATTCACGGGACTGGGAGCCCAAGCGCGTGTGGATGCTGGGGTGGGGGGTACCAATTCCTCCCATCCTCTATCAGTCTCTCTGGAAAGGTTGAATACATTTGAGATGAGATGCATGAAAACGTTTTAAGGTATATCTTTAGTTGCAGATAGTCATTCACAAGGGTTAGCCTTCAGCTGGGTACCTCAATTCCAGTTCAGGTGCTGCCAGTACCACCAGGGAAACGGTGTGGACCATATCGGTATGAAGATACCGTGCATTGCAGCGGGTCAAATCAAAACTGAATTTCATTTGGAAGAGAAAGGAGCTGGGAAACACAGCTTGTCTTGAGTGTCTGGGTAGATGAACTTAAGTACAATGACAGCAACTAAGAGAAGATTGCTTTGTTTGCCCTGGACAAAGCCACCCTACTGAGAATGCTGCATTAGACAGCATTTGCTCTTGGAAAACTTTGCCAAGTCTTCTATTTGTATTCTCTCTATAAATCATTTGGATCCAGACTGTGTCCATGCATTTAGGAAGAAGTATACTGGGGAAGGCTGGGGTGATGCTGACCTTTGGCAGCGTGCCCTCATTGCTTTGTTAGGAGGGACGCAGCACCGGCACCTTGGTCCATGTAGACAAGATTCAATGCATGGAGATCTGGTCACTGGTCCTCAGCTGTCCCCAGTCAGTGAAGCTGGAAACTCTCTGCAGCAGCAGCAAGGTTGCCAAAAAGTATTTAACTACTTTCAGTCTTTGAGGGAAAATGTGTGTTCTACTAAAACTAAAAATAAAATAACAGCAGATGGTACCTTGACAGCTGCTGGCGTGGACTGGCCAGGCCACAGAGACTAAACTCCACTCTGCTGCCACCCAGAAGCACCCTCCTAAACTGAGGCTGATGGGAATTTAAGTGCTGTTTGTGTTCATGTTTCCTCTCTTCTATGGCACGCGTCCAACATTATTCGCAAACTGCAAGTAGCAGAAGTCACTGTGAATTTTAAAATGAATTATCTCCTTTGTTTTTTTATTTAATGGACGAGGCTGCTTTTGGATACAATGAATTCAGGTTCATTTTCAGCTTGGAGAATGTGAGCTTAAGCTATCTCTGACTTTTTTTGAGTCTGTGGAAATAAGAATGAGTCCTCAGTGGCTCAAATGGAATTGAAGTGGATGATGATTTAAGGTTCAGAACAGATTAGCCATCTCCTCTGTTGTATTGACAAGTCCGTCTCCATCTCTTCCTTCCTTTTACTTCTTCTGTGCTTTGGCCAAGCCCTGGAAAAAAGCCATGCCAAAACCAAATCAAAAAACTTAGACTATAGACATTCTTACCCAAAACGAAGTGAGAGTACCAGAAATCCAGTAAGAAAGTGTATTCTCAGAGGCCAAGTGATCTGGGTAGTCAACAAAGCTTAGGAATTAGTGACTTTTTGATGTTTACTGTCACTATCGGTTTTGTTCGTTTGTTTAAATGTGGAGTGTTTGGGGCAGCCTGGACTGGACTTATTTTTGTTAATAAGAAGATATAATTATTTTCAACAGAGAGATACACTGGAAAAAAATCACTGCTGTGGCATGGTCCTATCCATCTATGATGGATACAGTCTACAGATCTGAACACCCTGTAGAATGTCAGCATTCCAACACCATTTATTTGCTTTCTAACCATTTTTACTATCACTGGGAGCCCCAGTTATTTGGGATCAATCCGTAACGACTTCTAAAATCTGTTCTTTGTACACTGATTATTTCTGCTGGTTCTTTCTAACTCCTGTGTGCAGAACTGGTGTTGAAAGGATTTTGGTGCCAGTCTCAGCCATCGCAGATCAAGACACAGCCCTTTTGCAGTAAAAGGCTGAAGCACTTTCTACTGTTGTATTTAACTAGAAGTCACTCTCCCGGTTTTTTTGTGGCAGAAAATCAATACCATAATAGCAATTCCTTTTTGGCAAGAGACAGATAGCATTGGCCAGCACCCAGAATAATGCAAGCTGGAGATATAGAGTTCTGCCAACATACCTTAAATCTCTTGACCTTCAGCATCTCAGGATTTCCAGCCCTGAGAAGAGAGCTTTCACGAGAAGAGATTGATAAATCTGCCTGGCTGCGAGATGGCGTCCAAGAAAAAGCTCCAGTGAGAAACTGAAAACCTCCTCTGTGTTGCTGCTTCTTTCACAGTAAGGTAAATAATGGCTGATGCCACTTGAAGCCAAGGGAACCGACTGCTGAAATTAGGGCTAAAGACAGCAGAATCAGTCCTCCTAGGCACGTTCTGGCTCCAGGACTGCTCTGTGTTGTTTGCTTACAAATGTCTATTGGATGAAAACAAGCACATGCTTGGTGTGATTTTTTTTTGCCCTGTAGATCAGCCCATGTTTTGGAGAGTGACCTCCTTGTAGATGCTGATACTCTGTTCCCCTGTGGGGTACCCACGTTGGGGGAGGCTAGCAGAGGTCTTCCCGATGCTCCAGGGCAGCCAGACTGTCTGACCCTTCCAGATTGTCATAAAGCTGCAGTTGCAGTTCAGCATCTCTTGGCTTCTGGGAGAGCAACTTGGACTGATTTTACCCTGAGTGACCTGCTGTGTTGTTGATGTACCAAGGCAAACTCACCCCATTCTTCAGACATTAACATTTTACTTCTTGCTGAATGGGAGGGTTTGGTTCGCTAGTCAAAGCACGGCTTTGGGAGCCAAAAGTGCTGACATCTCCGTCTGCCTTGAGCAATGACTTACCAAATGACCTTGTCCCAGATGCTTTGCCTTTATTTTCCCATCTGTAAAACTGGGCTTACGAATTCTCAGCAATCCACCTTTCTGAGACGGTTTATTAACATGCAGAGTGGCAAATCTGCCCATTTACTGCTCACTTGATTTGCTTCATGAACAAGAGTGGGGTGCTGGATGTAATGATGCAAAAGAAACGTTGCCCCAAGCTGATGCCCATAATATAATTCCACCATGAAATATGACTTTTGAAGAGGTATCAAACATGAGGGTACTTATGCATTGCTATATCTTTTCACTCCTTTCAGCTTAAAGCTCACAGTCCTGTTGTCTACAACACGGCTGCTGCTCTAATCCTTCATGTATTACTTTAACTTAGTCTAAGAAAATTCCTTCAAGGGGATATGCTGTTGTGCATCTGCATCATATTTTCTTTATGGTGAATGAAACCATCCTGCCCACCTGCAAACAGATTTCTGAGGAGTGTTATTTCGTAAGTCTTAGATCAAGTGCATCCATTAGAATTGTTGAACTTGATTTTCTGCATAGCCAGACTATTGAATTTTACCAAGAGATTTCTGCATCAGTGTATATTTATTTTT
>VZZY01016216.1:215087-247388 GCA_013400335.1 Eurystomus gularis
TATATATATTTTTTTTTTTTTTTAATGAGTAATAGGAGCAGTAGATACCATCTCTTCAGACACAAGTGCTAGGAAGAAAGGAGAAGCAAGGGTTAAGCTAAGCTGGAAAGTGACAGTGTACCAGATGCATTGACACTAATGTGCCTCTTTAGAGTTCAGGCCTAAAGGCTTTGTGTGCAATGATAAATATATTTGTTTTGGTTGCTGGAGGTGCCCTTAAATTATTAAAAGACAAAACAGAAAAAGGGCTTTTCATTTTCTAGCCACATTGACTTGTTTCACTGGCCACGAGAGCCTCAAAAAAGGGTTCAGAATTGAAAAATCAAGGGTCGGACAGCCCTACATGTAGTTATAATTTTCAACCTTTTGTTGTGCTTCACTTTCCTTTCTACCTAGGTCCAGTCAGCAATCCCACTTAGTCATAAAACCCACAACCTCTGACTGCTGCAAAAGTGGTTTTAGCATAAAAGAGAGAAAAAGGGGCATTTTCAATATTTACTTCTATTGATTTTGTGTATGTGTGAAGGGAGGGGGAGAGAGAGAGAGGGGGAAAGAAAAAATGCAATTGTGATAAAATAATAATATGGTAGCAGTATAATTTTAGCTAAAAGAAAAATGTTAATGGGGGAAAAATACTGGCTCTGTGAAATTCTTTGACACAGTCAGTGACATATTTTGGGCTAAAATTTTTGAAGTGGAGATTCACCTCCATCATGTGTTAACTTTTACCTATTCAGGCTGCATTTTGCTTGCTGTTGATTTAACCCTTTGTTCCCTCCATAGCTTTCCAGAGCTATTTAAAAAGGTAAGATTTCACTTGGATATTGTGGAGCTCCATAATTACTTTTTTTTTTTTTTCCCCAGATTGAAAAGAAATGATTTGGTTGCATGCTACAGATCCTTTTGGCATCTCTCCATGGTACACTCAACCTGTGGCTCAACTCAAACTGGTAGTAATGGTGTATATCTGTCACCCCTGCATGTCCTTCTACACCTCTGTCCACTTGCTCTCAGGTACAGACTGAATGTTGTTCTGAAAATATTAGCCTTTAAAATAAAAAAGTTCTATTCACTAATTACTGTGGAAAACCTCACTAGGTACAAAATTAAGAATCAGGTAACCACTTCCCAGGTCCAGTTGAGTAGACTCAAGGTCCTTGACTGTTTCTGATAGTAACCTCCTGACTGATGCCAATAAAAGAGCAACATCCCATATAAAGACATGCACTTCTGGATGTAAACCAAGTAAATCAGTCACATCTCCTTACAGGAGTTCTATGCAATGAAAAGGGATGAATTTACGCAACCAAATGTCACACAGAGTAGCACAGAGGGCTCAGGAGCCCTCTAGTCCTACATACCTTGATATCAGCAAGGCCTGTAGCAAATAGATGTGTATAGGACACTAGGGTAGGACTAGGTAGGACTGCTTGTCTTGAGGCACAGGAGAGCTTACCACCATTTTTAGAATCGAGGTTAGTGAGATGGTAAATGGAGGATAAACTGAAGACATGGAAGTGATGAGATTCATGGTTAATGAAGCGTTGATTCAAAAAATGGAGGTGACCTCTTCTCTCTCTCTAGCAGGGGAAGTTTGCTATGCTCTTCTTCCACGTGTTTGGATACCTTTTGTACATGTCCCTCCCACAGCTCCTCTACACACATCAAAGGCCTATATACAACATTGGTCCTACTGACATTGGCTGGTGTGTACATATTGTATATGGTCACACCCTCTGATCTAGGAGCAAGAACTCAGAAAGTCTTTAATGAAGAAATATCAAGGAACAGTTAAGCCTTGGAGGAAATTTAGACAGGCACTGATGAAACAAATACCACAGCAGCCAGCAGTGGTCAGATGCCTGGGGCTGGAGAACAGCACCTGCCTACCCATCCTGAAATGAAAAGCTGTTTCAGGGCTAAATAAACTGTGGTTCCTTAGGTAGCTTCAGTTGTATGTAAAGTCTCCTACAAACTTACAAGGAGCTGGCTTTACCACAGTAAAATCTATCTATTTGTTTTAAAAACATGTACTTTCAGGTTAAGAAAGGTCCTTAACTATGATAACCTGTGATGACCTTTAGCCCATTAAACACAAAATACTGTTGCATCTCCCTTGTTAGTGGTTTGTTCAGTACATGGCTTCTTAAAATATCAAGTCCCATTCATTTCATAGGTACCTTCACCACAGGTAGTGGAGCCACATTTTAAAGGTGCTGTGAAAGAAAACCTGGGCAATGGAATATAAATATACTCGAATGCAATTACAGCAACAAATGATAGTGTACCAGTGAATCCTGGATTTATCTAAACTATGCAATCACCTTCTGTACTCTTTTCAGTATCTTATTATTAACCTCTTGTCTATGGAAAAGCCACTCTTAAAATGAAGGAGCAAGGGAAAGTAGTTTTAATGTTAGACTTTAAATCTTAGCTGAGTCTTTCTTTGGGAACAAGCACGGTCAGAGTTTACAGTGCAGCCTATAAAGCGGCCTAACACTTTCTGTTTTTTAAGACCCCTTTTTTCACAAGTTTTGCCAGACTTTGATACAAACTGTTTTGGCTGAAATATTCTGGCTGCCTATTTCTGAGCTGCTTCTTTCTGTTTGTTTGTTGTTGTTGTTGTTTTTTAATATATATACTCTTTTTTTCCCCAAAAAACTGTGCCTTAATTTCAACAAAAATGATTTGGCTGTAAGATGTAGCAAGGAAATGGAAAAACTGCTTGTTTTGGCCAGGTCCTGAGATCTGTTGGGAAGTCAAGCATCCAGATGTTCCACAGCAGACATGACGTCCACCTTGTGCCAGGGAAGTGCCTTCTGCTACTCATATTAAAATCCATTCCCATTAATTGTAGTTACGAGCTGCTGAAAGATCTGTTTGCACATACTTAGAAGGGGTATGTTGGAGTCTTAATGCTGCATCTTGCTAAGATGCCACCCACCCTGAGCGTGCTCTACTCCCTCCCTATACCTCCTTCTTGGCAGGACTGAGTGTACAACTATCTAAAATACATATGGCTAAACCTATTAATCTACAATGCAGCCATCTCCATCTCCACCTGAGAAAGCCTCACTTCCTTTATTGATAGCCCAGAGCCGACCTGCATGGTCAATGGAGCTCAGGATATGGAACATTTCACTATATCTTTGGTCAGATCTATCCTGAACCCTAAGCTCTCCATGGGAGCAGCACTAGGTCTCCATGGGAGGTTAAAATCTCAGGTGCAGACATCTGCATTGTGGATGGGTAAACGTAATTGAGATGAATTCCACCTGAAGTAACTGATGTGTCTAGTACTGTAGAGATTGACCAGTAACATGTCCTGGGAATCTGTCATAGTGAAATATATAGAGGGAGAAATTAGCTGCTTGAACATTTGTTTACCATCATTTCTGGGTGGAATTTTTGACACTATTTCTTCCCAAATTAACTCAGACTGTTAGGGATTTCAGGCCCATCCCAACTTTTCTCATGGAATGAGAAGAAGAAAGAAACTGCAAACCTATGAGAGTACCAAGCCAGCCAGCAGCAGTGAGATGCCAGTGGAAATTTTTATTGTGCAAGGATTAAGAGCAAAAGGAGCAATGTTATATAAATTGACCTTTTTTAACAAAGACTCGTGTTTCTGTGATAGAAAAACTCTCTCAACCAAATGTAATTTTAAAAACAGGGAAAGAGTGTAAATATTTGGAGAATAATTATGGAAATTCATTGTAGGAGGAAATATAAGACCCAGACTCACATAAACTCAAGTGGGATTGCCTGCTGCTAAAATGTCTAACAGGTGGCAGAATACAGCAACCTAATTCAAGTACCCGTTTATATTGTGGCTCTGGACTTCCTAGGCTCAAATTCTGCTGATGCTTCAGTCTATCAGGCTTGTTAAATTAGCTTGAATACGCCTTATCCACAGCAGGAAAGCCTGCAAGTAGTCACCCTTTGCATATGCACTGAAATTCCCTCCCCCATTTGCTTTCATAACGGACATTACCTAGAGCTCAAGCAGCTAAAATGGCACTCCAGAAGAAACTGGTGAAGCACCAACAGTGCCTCAAGACCCTACCTTCGCCTTTCTCCCAAGCCTGCTAAATTAATTTTAATTCCTTCCCCAGCTTCTGACCGCTGTATGACTTCCCAAAGGAGCCAAGCATGGGGATGTTCCTCTCTGCTCCAACAGGCAGGATAAACAAGAACTGCAGAGATGCCAGAAGAAATTGCTTTAACTGCAAAAGCTTCACTGAGAAACGCTATTCCTTTAAAGGTGGGTATACATCTACTCCCTCAGCTCAAGAAATAGCTGTTCTTGGACATTCCTGTCCAAGAGCCAGAGAAAAACGAAAGGATAGTCAATCAACACAGGTACTTCCTAAAGACCAGTTAAGGATGACAGTAAAGAACAAGCCAGTTCTG
Source organism: Eurystomus gularis (assembly GCA_013400335.1). Lineage (NCBI taxonomy): Eukaryota > Metazoa > Chordata > Aves > Coraciiformes > Coraciidae > Eurystomus > Eurystomus gularis. The sequence continues at coordinate 219,501 of VZZY01016216.1, forward strand.
TAATTCTGTGAGAGACTGAGGAGGGAGATACATAACCAGCAAATTCCCTGGTCTCCTGATATATATGCCTTGTGCCCTCCCAGTCTCTCAGTTGTCGTCTGCATGTTAGTGCTGTAGAAGCTGGGTTCTCAGTAAGTAGCATCTGCAGTGTAGCGAGAGCCTTGGAGGAGCAATCTCTGGTGACAAACTGTTGGAAGCTTGACCAAACTGGTAGCCTCTGTTGCAGCCTCTGTGAACTGCTCATCCAGAAACTTCTCGGCTGTTTGTTAGCTACTGCACTTGAGAACATGACTATCCCTGGTGTTGCTGAAGAGCCTGTTTACCGCTACAACCCTTAATGGGATACAGCATGTCTCTGCTGCGTGTTCTACCAGCCCTAACTGCAAAAGGGAGGAGGGGAAGGAAGGGGTAGGGCTTTGCTCCTGCTTCCTTTTTCCATTAGAAGAGTTGGGAGGGAACCCGTCTTCAGTTGTGAGTGGATGCTGCATGCGGATACTGGGATCTGACAGTCCCTTCTGTATCTCCACACCTTGCCCTAAAAAATCATGGAAAGGATTGATGATTCAGTAGCACTGGCCAGTTCTAGGCATTTCTAGCAGCCTAAACACCTTCATCAGTAACTATATAATGTTTGGCATTCGAATATTGCTACTGATAACCACATGAGTGATCATCATGGCTTTCATGGGTTTGTGCAGCATGTCAGGGAAGGAACAGAAAATACCTGCTGATGCATTTGGAAGTGCCCTTCACTGGTGGAAGATTGAGGAGGAATCAAGAATGAAATGAATTGCTGCAGATGGCAAAAGATCACACCTATTGGTCACCACAAGAGAAGGATGTGTCTCCAACATCTACTCTTCGCTACTCAAGTTGTTGCCTGGTCTCAGGCTTTACAGGTATCGAATTATTTGTTTCTTATTTGTGAATTTGCCAAAAATGTGCTGAGGTGTTTCAGGAAGAGAAAATTAATAGTTATGACTTGGCTTCTGTGCTGGAAGACCTTGCAACCTGATTTAAATATGATGCTCAGTGTGAGCAGAACAAAGAATAGGGGGACTAAGGGTAAGGGTCGAAGCTGTCAGAATTTGTGGTGAGTTAGTCTGGTGATGTGTGCGAATGTGTGTGCGTGTTGTTGGTTCTCTTTCATCCATGGAATTGGCATCCAAAATGAGTTTGTCTGAGAGAGACAGATTATACTCTTCCTGTCTTTAGCAATGGGAGGGGTGTGCTTTCCACTCCCAGAACACGAGAGTACCTTTGAAAGTAAAAATAACTCTTTTTATCCATTCACAAGGAATATAACTGACCTTAAAACATACCCTCTTCTCTGGCTGCCAGAGAGAAGTTAATCCCCTACCTACCGCTTGATCTTTTCCATAGCTCTTGCTACTATTTTCCTCACTTTCAGGCTTCCTCGTGCACCCAAACTTTTCGTCATTCCTTCAGTGTCCTTCTGATTTTCCCTACAATCCCTTTATCCTTTAACAGAGATGTTACTCTGAGAAGGAGGAAGGGCTTGGCCTGACCAGCATGGCTTTTTCCCAGAAGATACCATACCAATGAGAAGAGGGTGCTCTCCAGCTAGGTGGGAAATTGTAGCTTGAAGAAAGTCACAATATCTCCTGTGTTCCCTGCCAATCAAGTCAGCAGAAAGGTTCTGCATAACTACTAAGTATAACTGCTAAGTCTCACAGCCATCAATGTACTCATAAGCTTATTTTCCAACCTAAGGAGTCCAGTTAGGTGGAAAATATTCCTTTGATTTATGGCCCTGAGATAGTCAGCTCATAAATTAACATTTGCGTTGGCAGCTTCAATATGTGCCTTTTACATCTGAAGGCTGCAGGTAGCAGAGAGTGACAGGAAGGCATCAGACTAAGATGTGTAAAGCACACATAAAGTGTGTTTATTTTCCACGTCTCAACTGAGAAGGCACTTCACTATGAGTGTTATACCATGGCTCTTTAAATGTTTTATTTATAGACATGACTTGGATAGTCTTGAAAGCAAGAGTTCTGGGTGACAGTAAATGGTGAGTAGAGGTAAATAATGAAGAACAATGCAGTTAGACACAAAAGGTCTTAGATCATTTAAGTAATTGGGCAAAAAGATGACAAATCCGGTTTGGTGCAGATAAATGTAGAATAATGAGTCTTGGAGCAAAGAATATGAAGAGGGAGTGTCTTAACTAGAAGAACTGACTAGCAAAAGGATCTGGGGAGCTAATGGAGAGAAATCTCCTTAATGCTCAGGACATAACAGCTCCTGAATGGGTGGAGTCACAGAGGAATAATAAAAGGGTCAAGAAATGAGGTTTTCATAGACATAAACCCCTCTTAGGTTATCTTGTCCATCCCCTTGCATCAGCTGAGAGACAATTCTTTCTGCAAAGAACCCTATTATGTTGAATTATGAGGACTGTCACGGTGATTTATAAGACAGATTTAGTTAGAGTGTGAACAATTTTGCTAGCCAACACAAAAAGCTGAACGTTTTGGATGAGATTCTGACCTCGCTGACACAGATGTAAATAAAGTCACCTGTGCAATTTTGAACAGAATCTCTCATGCTAAGTGGAAGTATATACACATTTACATATTCTCAGAACTGGAATTTTACCTCAGGGTTTGCAATAGCAAGATTTTAGCTACAGCTGCAGCTAAGACAATGCAGAATCTAGTGAAGATGGGTTTGTCTACCAGGGAAATTCATAGAAGCTGTGAAACCCCAGCTGAGTTAAGACTGGTGATTGGAATCCTATTCCCTCTCTTGCATTGTTGGTGCAAGATAATCTGGATAAAAGGTTATCTGCCTTCTCATCAGACTCACTAACTACAGAAGATAATATTTGAGAGTGAAAAGAGTAGGAGCTGAGTCTTGCAGTAAGAATATAAACATGAAAGGCAAGAATCCAAGCCCAATATTGTGAGCTTAAGACTTCCTGTTCAACTCCACTAGAAACGTACATGTCTTCTATCAGTCAGTATTTATACCAATATTTTCCTAGTTCTTGAAGTTCTGCTCTGTTCTTGTTTCCTGCTGCTGGAATCTGCACCAAAGTCCATTTAGTATCCAGAAAAAAAGGTATAAATTCCTTGCTGTATCGGGGAAGCAGATGATCTAAGTTCTGATCTTCCTCCAAGGGCTGGGCATACACCTCACATTTGACAGGCACAGATGCAGTGAGAGGAGCCCAGACCTCCTCTTTTCCCATGAAGTCAGAGCAGACTATAACCTTCTTGTGCTTTTGTTCAATGGCTCAATGAAAGTTGTGCTCCTTTCTTCTTTTGACATAAGGAGTAGAGACCTCTCCTTCTGAAGCTTGGAGTTACAGACGTGGGCAAGATACCTGTTGCTTTGAGGGTGGCACTGATCCCAGCATCTCTGTTAAATAAGATAGAAATGACAACTGTGAGTGCTACAGCAATGCTCTAAAATGGAAAGAAACCCCTGCTCCGGTCTTTCAGAGGATGGACCCATGTTGCTTCTTCAGGGAGGGTTGGGGGGCTTCAAGACTTTCAGTTCTGAGAAGATGGAGGAACCCTCCCAGTACCCTGTGCTGGGTGAAAGAAGAATGAAAGAAAGATGCAGAGGAATCCAGTCTCCTTGTGCAGTGCTACAGGGAGTCAGTACTACCTGCTGGGTCTTGGATCTTGGATGCCTGGGATCCTGTATCACAGGCGGGTATTATGGTGCCTACATCTTTCCATGGAAAAAGCCTGAGATCCACAAGTAAGCTTAGTGCCAAACTAATAGAGTAATCTAATCAGAGCACTGTCATTTTGTTTATTCAGCCTTGCAGAAACTTACCTCCAGGTAAACAATATCTGCAATATCCTTTTTTCACGTCAGTGAGGTGCACATTCTACTGCGTCATTCACCTCTGTCAGTTCTTATTTCCAAACCTTGCTGAGGGACTAGAAAACGCTTACACTGTTAAACACAGGCAATTTAAGAAACTAACGCTCAATTGGAATTTGAGACGTTAATTAAAAGTTTGATTTCCTAATCCCTAGTTCCTTTTTTAATTTTCCATTTGCATCAGGCTGGGCAGTACTTCTAAGAGGGTAAAGCTGAGGTTGGGCAAAGTAATTCAGGATGGGATGGAAGCAGGACTGCTGTACTGATAGAAGCAAGCTAAGCTTTTTTGGTGGGCACCAAACAGCTCCCTTTGTATAAATGGGTTCATTTTAACAGGGCATTTTCAAAAAGCTGTACCAAAAATGTGGAAAGGGGAGGCAAACCTTTGATCCACCACAAGCTTTCCATACCACCATTGCAAAGGTACTTCTGGTTTTGTAGCACTGTAAAACATACACACAAACATGCAGCATGTCTACAGAGCCCTTCCCCATCTCCCAGGGTCAGGATACCAATAAATGCATTAAAATTCTCTATTTCTGATAGCTTGGCCTTGGGAGCCTTTGACATTCTTGGGAGATTTTTTTGACATTAAATTCCCTTTTCTAAGACATATGCTCTTTCTATCAGGTGTGGTGTTTGTGGGGAGACCCTAGACTCGGCTAAAACCTACTTGCAGCTTTGATGTTTTGTGGAAAAAGATTTTTTCTTTGCCATGGGTTACTGACTTTCTGGACCAGTACCCAAATAATCCTATTTTATTTATTATTCGTATTTTCTTTCCAAGCTGGGGTTACTGTCTGTGTCTAATAAAGCTGCTAACAAGCCTCTGTGGCAATTTGGTTCCTTCTGAGGCCTTGTTTGTGAGGCCCTTGAAGAGTGTGACATCACGTTGGCTTTTCAACATACAAATGAGATGCTTTTGCTGCTCTTTGATCTGCTATAGGTTCCAAATGACTTTGCTTGGTTATCAGGTGGATGCCGGTGTTCAGTTACATGATTATCAGGTATTCATTTAACCTTTTTGACACACTAAAATGTCAAATTTTTCAAGATGCCTTCCCTTTTTGAATACAAGGCTACAGAGCTTTCTTTTAAATTCTGATGTGTCTTAACAGTTCTAGGATTCTGGTTTTTTTATATACAGCTTCAAATTAAAATGAAACCCTGCTTAGTACTAATGAACAGCTCCTAAAGCCTACCAGATATATAGACCAAGCTAATTACAGTTCTCTCTAATGGCAAATCTCCGACTGTAGCCAACCGCAGAGAGAACAGGATGTTGAAGAAGCTTTCTGGTTGCATAAAGAGCAACTCCTGACATGGGGTATGAACAAACTATGAACCCTGGGTTTCTGTGGGCATGGGAGATAACATGATCTGATGAAGAAAATGGAGCAATTCTGCATGAGGTTGCTGTTAACTATCTATTATTTTCTCCATCATTTAACCCTTTCTCCAGGGCTGCAGGTGGCTTTCCCCTTTTTTTAGAAGAGAGTTCCCAACACACATGTAATCTCCAGTATATAATGACATTCATATAGTCAAATCTGAGTTTGTATCCCACCAGCCCAGACGCCGGATTAATGATGTCACATTGAGAAAGAAATTCCACATTTGAAAGACACAATGTGATTCTTCCTTAAAAAAAAAAAAAGTCTGAGATGTCTTGGTGGGATGATATATCATGCTGAGGGAGCAGGAGCAAAAGAGAATTGAACACACAGGGATCCACAAGATAGTAATTTCTGTAGGATCGATGTGTGTTATGTGGCAGATTTTACTGCAAGCAAAAGAACATACATTTAGTAACTAACTACTAGGGACAGTGCTGCAGAGGAAAAATGGTGTTCTTTCATGTTAATTTTTTTCAGTCAAGAGTAGATCTTTCCAAAAGATGTCGCTTATTTCAAAGAGGAAGGAGGAACTCAATGCAGCAGCTGCTGACTGGAAATCACGATAGCTGGTTCCAGTAGTTCCCTCTCAACTAGAAACTCCCGGATGAAGTCCTGGCTTCACTAGAACAGGAGAGGATGGGATTTTACCACATCAAGTTATGTTTTGTACATCCAGTAGATATATGCGCATATCTGTATCTTATATTACATCCAAATTTGAAACATAGTTAATTTGTTTTGTGTCATTCAGTATGGGAAGAACTCCAAAATCAGCTGCAAGAGGCAAGTACAACCAGTGTTTTGATGAAAAGATGTCCAGTAGCATCACAGATGGATAAAGAGAGAAGTTTGCTGAAATGTAGGAGTTGAGTCAAAAAGGCCAGAGGATACTATCTACACACCTTGCTTTTCAACCTTGATAAAAGGATCAGAGCAGGACATGAAGTAGCACTATCATAGAGGAAGAGCAGTGTGGGCTGATTTTTTGAAAAAAAGGGGCTGAGATCAGCTACACTGCTGCAGTTAGTGTCAAAGCAAGCCTTCTACATCTGTGACTGGAGTAGGACATATTATCATGGATTGCCATATATTTGCAGTGATGGAAATTGCTATCTAGGCTCGAAGGAAGGTGTATGAAATGCATGACAAAGGTAGTTTGTGTATATTTATGTTTATATATATTTACGTTGCATTAACTATGTGGTGTTTTAAACACCTGAACATGAAATGCACCTGCATGGGGCATCTGGACCATTGGCACCTGTTTTGCATGAGAGGGCACGGTGCGGTGGTCCAGTGAAAAGGGAATTGGACAGGAGCTAAATTTAGCAAAGGACACCTGAATTTTCCTGCAAAATTGGTTGAGATAACTTAACCTAAGGAACCATATTGGGCAAAATCAGTGTAAATTTGTGTGCAAATTGATCTTTGACCTTTGCAATCAATAGCATGCTCTGTGGATATAGTGAAGTCTACAGTGACCAAAACCTTGATGTCAGAGTTAGCAGACTCAGTGGTATATTGCCTTATGGATGAGTAAATGACACACTCCTCCCTCAAAAAGAGGATTAGAACCTTCTTGTGCCTTTTACTGCTCCAGCAGGACATTGGTATTGCTGAAGCCTCTGATTAAGAAGCAATACTTGAGAGATAACAAATTTTCAGTGATTACCATGGGAACCACAAACGATTTCATAAGGGTGGGGAAATTATAAAAAGTTCTAATTGAGAGAGGATGAGGCTTAAAACAGTTTCTATGGAAACCAGAGGTGGCATCCAAAAAAAGTGTGTGCACTAATCTGATAGTCTGATTGGCAGGTAATTGGTGCAGTGTTGGAGTGGGGAAGACTTGAGATGTGAGATGAAGTGTCCATCACACAAACATATAAAACACATAGTCTTCTGAAGAGGAGCTGGAGCCTCGAAATCTTTCCCTCCTAGAAGAATATACTTATCACTCAATTAGTGATTCATTTTCATTCTTGTCTCTGTGTTGAGTGAATCTAGTTTGGGGTTTTTGTCTTTTTTTCTTATTCTTTTTTTTCTGTAATGTGTAACAACTTCAACAGAGGCAGTGGATGGAGCTGCTCCCTCACCTTATCCGAAGGGTAGAAGTCATGAGAGTGCTTTTATGGATAACAGATGTAGGCTCCCATGTCCTTCTCAGCCAGAAAAGAGAAATGAAGACAGGCTTCTAGCCTTCAGTAAGCACTCTGAAGAGTTGGATGAGATACTTGTTTATATTTTCCAGGACTTCAGTTTCTCCTGACTGACTGGCTAATGTCCAGCTAAGTTCAGTTCAGAGCATTCAGAATTTCTGAAGTATTTTTACTTGTTAGATCACAGTGGAAATCCCATGGATACGTTGTGCTGTATGACCTGGAACCTACAGGCATACAAAAAACCAGCTAACCTAGTATTTACATCTACCAGAACCATTTGCTTTTAGGGCAAGTGGAAACCTGTTGACAAGAGTTTTGTGGAAGACATAGGATGAGCAAATCAAATCTTTGCCCTCTTTCATAGGGCTACAGCCCAAGTACATTACAGTATCCTTCAGCATGATGCATGAAGAAGGAAAATAACATAACACTGTTGTCAGTAAATTAGATAAATAGCAGTTCTTCGGCCAGCTGCAAGTTGCTGAAGTCCTCAGCAAAATCTTTGCCAGCTCAGTGGTTTTGGCAGACTTTCCTCCAGGATTCTCTGAGCTCACCAAATTCATTGCTCCATTCAGCAGATGTAGACAGAAAAGCCTACCATTTTGAAATATTTTATGGATCTGAGGTGTTTTGAAAAAAGAGTAGCCTTTCTGTTGAAAGACCTAAAAATCTCTGTGCAGTTTCTGTGAACCTGGGACTCATGACCCACTCCCCCCCAGCCCGCAATTGCTATCCATAATCATGATCTAAATGAACTATTGCCAAAGTATCAGGAGAAAAAGCAACCCTTAACTTAGTAAATATGCATTTGGAGAATTTACTTTTTCTGATTTCTGATCACAGATTTTCTGATCACAGAATTACCAGTGCCAGCAGTGTGGGCTGGAGCCTTCTGCAGAATGGCCACACTTCCCATGGTCAGTAGCCAAAATTTTAGGCAAATTTGTGTCCAGAATGGCTGCGATATCATAACCTCTGTATGCTCCAGTATAAATTGCATTTGAAGTACAGTACACAAAGGTGCTCAAGGAGATCAGGAAGATTTCTTGCTCCACTTTTGGTCTGACCATTTTTAGGTTAATCTTCAGCCAAGCTTCATTCTGTGGTTTATATAAAGGACTAAGGTTAGGCGGGTCTTATAGATATCACACCTTTGCAAAACATTGAAATGTCTGCCTGGATAATAAGCTTAAGCTGTAATCTTTCAAGGATTTTGTCTTTATAGTATGATAAAAATATTGTTTTCCACAGACTGAAAGGCTCAGAGAAGCTATGAGGAAGGTGGTGGCATCCATTTAAAGAAGGCTCTTAGAATAATGCCACATTAATACTTGTCATGCAACTGAAGGGGTGCTCAGGTGGTCACCCTGCCTTGTGGTTCAGTGAATCCATTGCTGCTTGTGCCACACGTTCTTTTTAACAGATTTCACAAAAACAGGGCAGTGAACAAAACAGAGCAGCTGAAGAAAATGACAGAAGGTGAAGCTCAGCAGAAGAACACCCAGGGCTCCATCCTGCTTACTCAGTCTAGGTAGACTTATTGTTGATTTTTTTTTTCTCGCAAAAACCGTGCATTTTTGAATTTTTATGTGTGTTTTCATTCCCGTTGCCACCAGTGGGCAAGGAGACAATCAGAGGAACAAACTTGACCCACTCATACTTCTGGATGTGTGCTTGCACATCTCATGTTTTTCTGATTCATTCAGGGATGGTGCAGGTCTATGTCCTGGCTGTTATGAACCACACAAGACAACCAAATCATGAATCCTTATTTCATTCCATTTCAGATGTTGCAATTGCACTTCTTAGAAGTGCATGTCTGCATGGGGAAAGTTGTATAATAACCTTCTTTGTACACATGTTCAATAGAAAAGAATAGTGAAAGTTTCAGGCTAACACAGGCGAACGTTTCTGGGTGGGTTTTGCAGGTGATGTTTCATCCTTCCCTGTACAGCATGCCAGTAACTTTAAGCCCTCCTGGAGGTACTCACATCTCTTCTATGAAAAAAAATGTTCCACTACCTACAGAGCTACCAGAGTTCTGTGGAACTATCAGAGTACAGAACTATCAGAGTTCTGTAGCTGCCAAAAAAGTGCAGTTGTTTGTTTTTTTTTCAGGGGGCAGAAGACAGCATCTAGCACCCTATGCAGGATCAACATGCAAGAATAACCACTGGGTCAAGATCAGGTGAACTAAATGAAGGAACTATATGAATTAAATGGATCTGTGGAGATGAAGAGAAGTTTGAGCATGTGCACAGCAGTGATTTATTATCAGTTAGGAGCAAAGTTTTCAGGGTAGAATAATACTTTGCATGAAAATGTGACTGTGCTGCTCCATAGGGGACAAAAATACAAATCAGATGTTGGAAAAATGATTTGACAACATAAGAGAGAACTTTGGCATACCTGTGTTACTCCACAGTGCTCATGTCCTCATGGCCACATAAAGTTGTGTCCTGTCTAGCTCAAAAAGGTGCAGTACGACAGGAAGGCCTGGAAAGGGTGACACAGCAAGGGATAACTGTGTAAGGGATGATTAAAAGACTAAGATTCCTCTCCCTCAAAATGGAACAGCAGAGGAGGAATTTTAAAGAGTGCCTTTTAAAACCCCAGTGATATGGAGAAAATGAGAGAGGAGAGTTTTCTTCATGTCCTCTTCCAATACAAGGACTAAGGAATAATAATGAAACTAGCAGGCTGCAGATTGCAGGTCCAGAGCAAAGAAAATGATACAGTCCCTTGTGTGCTGTATAATTAGGCATTCTGTAGATGCTAAAAGTTCACATGGGTTCAGGAAGTGATTAGGCAGATTCACAGAAGAAAATATCTGCTAAAGACTATTAAATACATAGACACAATGTCTGGGTCAGGAATTCCTAGATGACAATTTACTGAAGCTGGGCAAATATCAGCAGATGGTGACTCAGTTCTTTCTCTTTCTTAGGAGTCCACTGCTGGTCAGTGACAGGGATGCCATAAGGAGCTGGAGGTAATTTGGGTCCCACCTGGAAAAGCTGTTGTCTTGTGAAAAGAAGTGGACTTGTGCAGAGATCCGGCTGTGAGAAAGAGAAGACAAGTGTGGAATGTGGAGCAGAAGAAACTAACAGAGGACAATGATGATCCACTGATAAGAAATGAAGTTCAGGAGTATCAGGTAGGGTCTTAGATCACTGTTTACTTCTGTTTGAGTTTGAAATCATAACCCCAACTGCACTGAGAGCCCTTCAGAATTATTTGCAACGTTGTGAATACACAGTTCAATAGATTAATATTTTGGTGCAATTTGTAGAGCTCATCTTAAAGCCATATTCAAAGACCATGATGCTCAGATGGTGGGTAGTCCCATCCCTGCTAGAATCATAGAATCATAGAATGTTAGGGGTTGGAAGGGACCTCTGGAGATCATCAAGTCCAACCCCCCTGCCAAGCAGGACCATAGAATCTAGGGCAGATTACACAGGAACGCATCCAGACAGGTCTTGAAAGTCTCCAGAGAAGGAGCCTGCACAGCCTCTCTGGGGAGCCCGTTCCAGTGCTCTGTAACCCTCACAGGAAAGAAGTTCCTCCTCATGTTGAGGTGGAACTTCCTGTGCTCTAGCTTGCATCCATTGCCCCTTGTCCTATTGCAGGGCACAAGTGAAAAGAGGTTGCCCCTTTCTTCATGACACCCAGCCCTCATCTATTGATACACATTCATTAGATCCCCTCTCAGTCTTCTTTTCTCCACACTAAAAAGCCCCAGGTCTCTCAATCTTTCCTCAGAAGGCAGGTGTTCCAGTCCCCTAACCATCCTTGTAGCCCTCCACTGGACTCTCTCCAGTAGATCTCTGTCCCTCTTGAACTGGGGAGCCCAGAACTGAACGCAGTACTCCAGGTGAGGTCTCACTAGGGCAGAGTAGAGGGGGAGGAGGACCTCCCTCAATCTGCTGGACACAATGTTCAGCAATGTCATGAAGCCCAGGAATAATGAGGATCCTGTGAGGAAATTCGATTGAAAGTAGTTCACATCCAGATCTTTGTCTGATCCACATATTCAATGAAGACACTTTCTTGAGTTTCTTTTTTTGTTTTCAGCTCTCTTTTAGACCACAGTGCATCCTGTGTGTCCCAGAGTATAACTTCATGCTTTTTGGCATCATTAAACAAGTTTTAGTGGAGGACTGAGTAAGATTAAAGTCCTCCTGTAATTATGGCTTACATAGAACAGGTGCATTTAAAATAGGAAACCAGACTTGTTCATAGTTTCGGTTTGAGTGTAGTTGTTATTTAGGCCTTAATGGCCTAGTGACACCATTATAGCTATTTGTGCAGATTTAAGCTACAGGAGAAGAACATAGCTTTTTATTTAAGAAAAAAAGGGAACGTGTGTCCACCATAGAAGTGATAACACTAACTTTAAATTAAACAGTGACCATTCTGTTTGCAGACATGCCAAGAGTCACATGACAGCTACATGTGCATGTTCCTGAGGATTGCTTACGGTGATTTGCTTGCAGTTTGAAAACATAATGATTTGCTCATTTGTTGAGTGACAGTTAATACAGTAGCCTGGCTAATATATTAGTCTTCTTGCCTCCAAGCAGTGAGGTAAGGTAACATTAATGGAGTATAAGGAACAGGCAGAGTTGGGAGGGTAATTTGCCATCAATAATTTCTCTGATAAAAGTTAGTTTTCTTTTTCTTTCTGCTGTTAGCAAACTGTCCATAAATAAATTATGATTGGAATTATGTGCCGAACAATTTCTGTCACTGTGTCTCCATCTATCATGAATTTTCTTCTATGAATGTGTGATTGACAAAGGTCAAGCAGCTTTGACTACACACATATGTTACATGGATTGTTTCTTTTCCATCATAGGATGGCAGGAAAACTCGGAGTAAAGACTTCTGGAAATATAGCTGTAAAACCAAATTTTGAGTCTGTTTGCTGACTGATCCAGTTACATTTGCTGTTCTTTTAAGCTTTTTGAAGAATATTACATGTTCCCTTCCAAAAGGGATGAACCGGGTAGCTCTTTAACTCAAAAGCTAAAGGAACTCATGAGCTCAGATATAGAAGCCTTCAGATCCATCTTCCTTGCCATTTAAAATGAATAGTATTGCTCTTTGCCTAGGCACTCTGGACATCAACATTTTCTTACGAATTTATTTTAGAATCAGGGATTACTATAGATTGGAAAGCACCTCTGGAGATCAACATGCTCAAAGCAAGGCTAATTTGAAAGTTGGGCCATTTTTGCTTGAGGTCCCCTCCAGCTGAATTTAATATATCTAAGGATGGAGATACCACAGATTACCTCTGCATAATCTGTTCCAGTGCTCAGCTATCCTCATTGTAAAAAATGTTTCCTTGCAAATAGCTGAAATTTCCCTTACTGCAACTTGTGTCTGTTGTTGGTGCAACCCTGAGAAGAATCTGGTTCCATCCTTTCTATAGCACCCACTAGGGGTAAATAAAGTCTTCAGCTTTAGTAAGGGCAAATATGAAACACTGGAAGCAATACTTGCCTGTATAAGGTTATGTTCAAAGGTGAACTACTTATAAAATTAAAAATTGGGATATTATCCTAGCTTCTAATGGCAAAATTCATCAGCACAGATGTCATTAAGATAGGACACATGACAAAATAGAAGTAAAGAAGTAGACAACGGAGACATATTTAATGAATAGGATAGTTTGTATGTCTGGAATGTTTCTTTTTACAGCAAAGTTCTCCTTCTCCCCTCCAAAGCACTGAGCCCTCACCCCAACTGCCACTTCTGTGTGTATGCAGTGCTCACATAGCCTGTCTCAAAGACGCATGACTTTCTGCAATTTGCCAATACTTTCATGGCATTGAAAGATTCTTATATAGAACATCACAGGAAAGGAAGAAAAAACCACCATGTCCCATTGAAAATTCAGTGTGTTTATTCTGTGGGAAGTAAATCTGCTCCGTAGACCACACCATATGCAATGTAATAGCGGGATAAATTCAGAGTGGTTTACACTAGTCACTGTAATGATTGTAAATTCCAAGGAGGATTTTTCAGATGAGATTAGTGTAGACATTGGCGATATACAGTTACAGTATTATGGCCTTTAATGGTACCACTGGTGCAGAGCACCTGACTAGTACACACCACCTACTTGATGATGCCAGAGCCCTGAGGGACACGGTTTGCTAATGGGGGTTTAGGGCATGTGGGTGGTGGTTCTCCGTCCCCCTGAAGGCAATACGAACACAAAGTTTAGCTGTTCAGCAGGCTTCTCAGCTCTCTGTCCCAGCTCCACTTTCCCACACAGGAACAGCAAGACCCCAGTGTGGTCACTAATATTCTTATTTGTCTGTGTAAAATTAGCTTTAGTCTTTATGGGGCACACTTAGAAAAGGATACTAAGTCCCTCAGAAAGCACGCTTGGTTCAGTTATTGTTATCAGTACTGAGTCATTCATTTTTGCAAAGGCAAAGACTAAAACAACTGTTAAATACCAAGGCCCTTATTCTCCCATGTGTGCTAACTTAATCCTTCAAGGAAATTTTCAGCACATGTGTCCCTAGTCAGACTCATTCTCATCACGGTTCAGCTGTTTTAGTGCCTTTCCATAACCCTCAAGGATCTCTCCTAGGTACTGAATCAATATAGTAATTTAAAATGAACTGCTCTACCCAGCTTTCATATCAGGGGTCTTGCGGTATCTCTTATGGGGGAAAAGGAGGTCATGGGCAGAGCAGTGCTGATTGCTGGCTATTCATGGATGGTGGAATGTCTATTGACAATCTGGAGTCTATTTTAGCCAGCACCATGAGCGGACAGACTAAGGGCCACCACTAGGACCAGGAAGGCATGAAGCAGGTAAAAGAAATCTGCCAGATTCAGATATCTGGAACAGAAGTTAAGACAACCTGTGTGATATTGTTGAGTGTAGGAAGTGGAATACTTGGTCCCGGATACTTAAACTACAGCAACTGCTGTAAAACATTCTTTTTCAGCTCAGTGGTGTCAAATGATTTCAGTTAGATTCAGAGCTTACTGGTATCATTTCAGCCAATGTTGGCATATGTTAAGTGCTGGGCACCTTCAATGCATGGTATGCTGATGTTAAATTATACTAAAAGAGAGCTTCTGTTAGCAGTCTGGCCATTGACTTTAATGAAATAGCTAATTGGATCATTTTAATTATGAGTTGAGGCAAAGCAAGAGCATAAATGTTGAAATATCATTTCATGCCAGCAGAGAGAAAAGTTGACATTTACCTAAACCAGGACTAGATTGCTGAGAATGAAGGAGAGAGATAATGAGCAAGTGCAAAGGAAAATAGGAATGAAAAGGTGAAACAATCTGAAAGCTGACAAGACACTAGAAGGACATGACCTGGAGCCAGAGATGGCTGGAAAAGCCTTCAGGCAGGGAGAAGATGAGAAGTTTTGTGAAAAAGTTTCAAGTGCTTCTTTAGTTAAGGAGGAAGAGTCTTCGTGCTGGAAAATGGAGCCTCTGTTTCCTGAGGTTCTGAAACAAAGCAATGGATATCACATACACATAATCTCTGGATTCGCTTCTGAATGGAACAACTTCTAGATTTGTAAAGCTAAATTTGATCAAATTCCCACAGGAAGAGAAGCAGGCACACAGACTGTCCTTTTTTTTTTTAAAAAAAAAAAAAACCAACCCTATTTTCATGTGAGAGGCAAACAACTACAACAGTCTAACAACAATTTTAACACAGAACAGGTTTCAAAGACAGAAAAAATGGGATTACACAACCCCTTCAATACCAGAAGCAGAGCAGAATTACCAAAGCACTGAAATTGCAAATCATCATGTCACCAAAGCACCTCCTCCTACACAGATTGAGTTCTTCTTTTGCTTTAGCCATTGATTAGGTGTGTGGACTTCACATGAATCATCTAAATTCCTTAAGTGAAGTCGTGGTGCTGCTGAAATCAATGAGAATTTTACCGTTGGTGTCTCTGGGGCCCAAAATGCTGGTGTACAGTTTTGAGAAGGGGGTGTAGGACTATTTACTGACTTTGCAGGGATGTTAGTCACTCACCATTTTGTCTTCATTTAACACTTGGATGGACATGGTGCTATGGGAAGGCTGGCTATGTTTGGAGGTTGATCAACTCCTGCTTTATGTACTAGAGCCAGATTTTCCAAGCTTCTTTTTGAAATCATGTTTGTCTTTATCAAGGAGAAAATCTGTGACCTGAATAATTTCAGTAAGCTGTGTCAATACCTTTGGCCAAAAGCTGAGAGGTCAAAATCACCTTAAGAGCTGGGGCCTGGTGCTATTGTTCCCTAGCCAGACTTTACATGGGTCTGGGAAAGTTGCTGTTAATCAGTATCTTCTCCAGGAGACTGTGAATGATAGCTGATGGAAATAAAGAGCTGGAGGAAAGTTTCTTTGTAAGTAATTTCTCATGAGAACACATTTCCTCACAAAGGAAATTCCCTGTTTCTAGTAAATTTAGTGGCAATACTGTAAAAAGAGAATCCTTGCCTCACACTAACAATTTTTGTTCTTACCAAACCAATAGAGAGAAATTCCCTAAGATCTTACAGTCTAGAAGATTGCTTTGATCTTACATTAAAGATATATAATATCTGACAATTTTAGTGGTTTATCGTCTGTGTAATTGGATGCAGTGAATGGATTGGGCCACACTCTCAGCAGGTGTAAATTCATGTCGCTCACAGCTTTGAAGCTGTGTATTTTCTCCAGCTTCTGTCAGCTAAAGATTTTGGTATGACTCTGAGATTATTGTGTAGTGGTTTGAAATCTTGTTCATGTGAGCCTGGCTAGGGAACAGTCTCAGGGGAATCTGGTCCCTGTAGGTACTAGGCAGAGGTACGTGGGGAGGCAGGTTTGGCTCCTGTTCATAGCCTTCATGTCCACATTGCTTTTGATTGAGGTTTCTGATCTGCACAGATTTCTTGTGTGCTCCTGGTCAATGCTGTAATTTCTCTAAGATGCAGTTCTCTGTCTGTAAGAAGAGAATAGTAATTCAGCACTGAACTTCTCCTCACTCAAGTGATGCAAAGAGAAATCCACTAATGCAAGGCATCTAGGTAGTAGCGTAATGGTGGCTATGAGCATCACAAATACCTGGGTCTAGTCCTGCAAAGGGATGCACTCCTATATTTATACGGAGATAAGAGCCACGTTTTCCTATCTGCTACCAAACCATTTGATGTTCTGCGTTGAAAAAGCACAAGACAGGGCAATAAATATCCTAATTGCAGTTATAGAGAAGAATTGTGTGGAAAAAAAGAATGGAAACTTGGAAAGCGCTGTTTTAACTTCTGTTGGCATTTGCTCTGCCAAGCTATGGGAAGGTTTTGAAAAATAAAAGTGCTGTTTTGTGGCTCCTGCTCTCCCTCTGTAATCATTCCCTTTCCTTTTCTGTAAAGCCTCATGACAGTGCGGCAGTTAATAGCGATCTTACCTAGAATTAAATTCTCCCTCCCTTCTCAGGTCCCTCAGACACTGCTCCAGATCAGGCCTGGAGCTCCTGTCCCATTCCTTAACCACACAAATTGTGCTGTGATGGATTTAATGACATACTCAGATGCTTTGGACTAAATCCTAAATGCCTTTTCATTCATTTTTAGATTCTGCTCATGCAAATTCCCAGTGAAACCAGCCATTTCCACCAAACCCAGAGTTTTGATTTAGTAGGCCTCAAGACACAGAGAGAATCAAGCATCTGCCCTATGTGACATTTGGATATAGCAACACGTTATAGGTTCTTCTTCCCATGTGTGAAGAAACTGAGGCACAGAGGACTGCAGAGAGTTGCACCATGCCATACAGCCAGACAAACATGCCAGTCAGGCAGTGCAGAGCCAGGAACATTGCCTATGGTGGCATCCCATGAAGGGCATCTGCAACTTCTGGCTTGTGTCATGGCAGAAGTGCTTTTTACTGACAGCTTGCATGAGCTGGTGGAATCAAGGGTCAGCAGGCAAACTGAGCCCAGGAGAGTGAGAAGTATGGAAATAGGTATAGAGTCAGGAGAGGAAGAGCAAGATAAACAGAGCACGAGGGCCAGAGTAACTGCGAGGTGGGAGTAGAAGTTGGACGATGGCGGAGGATGTGATAACAGATGAGGCTGCTATAAGAAGATTCAACTATTAGTAGTATGTCAGTCTCCTGTTTTACTTAGCAGTGTGCTGGAAAGTGTGATGAATTCAATCTTGTGTAGCTTGTAGGAAGGCAGCTCTCCGTACGTTTGAAATGCAGGAGATGCCGCGATCTGGAGTGGATCTCAGCCCCTGTTTTATCTTGCACACTGACATTTACTGTTGAAGGAAGCCTCAGCAGGAAATGGAGTGCAGTTTATTTCACAACGTTTATATGAAAAACATTCAATCATATGCCCTGCTGTTCATAGAGTTGCTAAGAGGATGAGATTGATAGTAAGTGGTCTTATGAAGCTATCAAGCAGCTTCATATTCAGAGCTCAGATTTCTTCCTTTCCAATCTGCCCCAAACAGGCCTTTTCAGGACTTTCCAATCTGCCCAACGGGACTTTTCAATCTGCTAGCAATTATTATCCTGGCCAAGAGATGATCCTCAGAGAAAACCAAAAAGTCCCAACCCCCTTCTTACCCATTTCCTTTCACTGACTCAGCAGACCAGAAATATAATTTGTCATTTTCTCATTGACTTTTGACCTGTAACTTTTGCTTGTTATTTAATGTGGCTTTAGAGCAGGTTCAGCGAGGAAGAGCTCAGCAGTGCCTCGTGCACACACGCTGTAGAACCAGGGCCAGCACCAGCCACACTACTTGGCCAACGCTAACTACAAGCTTTGTGCTGGCCAAGTGACATTGCTCGGGGGTGTGAGGAGGTGTGAACTGTGACTGTCTAGCTATGCTGGCACCAAGTCCTAAAAGCAATGCAGTTCTACAGCTAAAGCTGTGTGCTGCAATCAAACAGCTTGCTTTGCTGATGGGAAAAAGCTACTAAGCTTGTGCAAAGCACTGCTTTGCAGGCAGGTGTCTGTGAATACTTGCAAAGATGCGTTGCCGCTGTAGTTTAGCAGCAGGGAAATGCATCTACAGTAGACATAACATTAATCCCGGGGAAAGTCTGTTTAAACAGCAATTTTCCCTCTTGAACAGTGTGTCCTGAGCAGCCTTTTCAGGAGAATGGTGGGAAGGGTTCTTTGGGAGGTGCATTAGGGTTAATGCCCCTTAGCTATCAACACAGGCAAGGCTTCTCCAGCTGTATTCAGGGAAGCTGGGATCAGAAAACTGAGGAGCTGGTGGAGCTCTGGCTCTTCTTTTCCTCACACCATCAGCTTGTCACAGAAGCACAGACTAAGGTCTCTGCAGTGTTACGTACATGCAAGAAAAAAGCCTTAGCAAGAAATGTGCTCAGAAATCTTCAAGGCATGATGTCTGTTGGAAACACGGTTCAGGTCTGAGAGCCCACTTTATTCTGCCAACACAGTGGTAACTTCACTGAGCATAATGTGTCTTTTCTGAGAATCCCCCAGGGGAAACTAAAATGCGGGTGCTATTTGTTCCCTCCTCTACTTTGGTGCCTTCAAGAAAAAATGCCAAGAGGATTCAGCCAGAGTCTCCAGACAGCTGGAAAAGCTGCAGACACAGCTGAAGTGGACACTGATAAACATTTTCTGCAGTTCTGACTGCAATTTTTTTTGTCCAGTGCCAAATAGCTGATTGCACCCACCATCTCCTTCCTAGCCACGCATCCTCAGCTCTGAATTTCTATGTCCACTTCCTTCCCCAGCCCTCCACACCTTCTCTCCAGTGTGCTCCCCCTGCCCCATCTAGGTTAGGTCCCCTGCATGACAATCATCATGGTCACACTCTTCACTCTCTTCATGCATTCTGCCCCTACCGCTGATCTTTTCTGTCCTGCAAATGTATATTGTGAGTCATCAGTGGCATCTGTTTCTAGTCTTGGCTAGTCCTTCAAGACAGCCTTACTGAACCTGGTGAGCAGACAAGCATCTCTAAATCATAGAATCATAGAAAGCCAGGTTGGAAGGTACCTCAAGGATCATCATTTTTTTACCTTTCAAGGTAAAAAAAAAAGAAAAAGTATTGTTTAAGTGAGATGTGCCAGCACCCTGTCAATATGAGTCTTGAAACTGTCTAATGTAGGGGAATCCACCACTTCCCCTGGGAGACTATTCCAATGTTTAATTGTTCTCATTGTAAAGAATTTTCTTCTGGACTCCAACTGGAATTTCCCCAGGAGCAGCTGGCAGCCATTACCCCTTGTAAACCTACTGCTAGGCACAGTTTTTCAACTTCTACCTCAACAACTTAAATGGAGTGTGGATTATCAAGCAAAGCCATAGGTCTCGGAGTCATGAGCTGCGACACCATGCAGGTGTGAAGGCAGCAGCACCATGACAATGCTTTTGTCATGCTTTTTTGGTAGCCAAGAGAAACAAAAAACTGCAGAAATTCTCACTCTATTCCGGTGTTGTTATAACCTTATTCAGTCAGTCAGATTGGCCTGTCCTGAGCAACCGCAAGGAAGAAATGCTGTCCCAAAGCACTGCTGTATGACTGGGTGTAGCCACCTGCAGTTGGTTCATGCTCTGCCACTAATTCATTTGTTGGGCTTGAAACCATATAAAAATGTTGTGCTTCAGAGGAACCATCTGCAAACTGAGTATAGTACTTACTGAATCACAGGCATGTTGTGAGGCTTCATCAATCAATTGTGGTTTTAAAAGGACTCTCAACTCCTGGCCCAAAAGTGTAAATCATCATAATTTATGTCCTTGTTAGAATTTTTTTTATACAAGTCTTTTTCCTATTCTTTTCTCATAACAAATGTACACCAGGTCAGTTCTCAGTGGGTTACTCCTGGTTTAAACATGTGTAACAGAGCTGAGAATCAAATCCCTCATCTTCAGCCAGAGGAAGGCTGTAGCCATATATGCACCCTTAAAAATGGAAGCTATTCAAAAGCTTTATTTGACTTCAACAGCGGGAAAATGTGCACTTCTCTTTCCTCAGCATCAATCCTTTTTAAAGCATAGTGTGTGTTTACAAGCTGTCTGGAGCACTGAAATTGATTTTAGAGCTGGGCAGTTATTAAAGGTTCATTTTCCCCTCCCTTCTCCAGTTTCCAACTAAGTGATAATATGAGGTGGTGGGAAATTCTCTCCATGAGATGGTGCTGCATTTGCCCTGATTCTGAGTTTCTCAGGAAAGGTTTTCACTAGAGTATATATCCTGCTTGATCTCTACAAGTAAAACTATAATCTTCCTTTCAAAGAAACAGTTTAGCCTTCTGTGTATATACAGGTTGGAATTTATTTTGGAAAATAGCTGTAAGAGACTCTGGCACAGCTAAACGTAATTGAATTAGCTGGGGCTTAAGCTATTGCTATGCTCTTACTTCCATTTCAATGCAGTCAGATACAGTAATAACAATATTTAGCATCAATTCCCTAATTACTAGTTAGTCCAACCACTGCCTGATTTCAGTGAGATAAAGCTGACACTTCCAGCATGTCTGGAGAAGAAGTGGAAGAACAGCATCTTCCACTTGCTCTACAACAGATTGTCTTGCGTGGCCCCAGCGTGTCTAAGGTGGACTCTGAAACTGCACCCACAGTTGGAGTATTCAGGCCTTGGACAAACGAGACAGATTTTGCAAGAGATGGGAGTGGAGACAGCGCACAGGATGTCTGTCTTTATTCAAGAAAGGTCTAGACTATGGCTGTAGCTGGATACCCCACCTGCCACAGGCTTTCTCTATGGCTTTGGTAAATCTGTTTTCTACCTGAAAAACAGTATATGCAGGAGGAAAATGTTGGCTGGAAAATGTTTTTCCATTACTGGGAGGCAGTCAGGTCATAAATGATGGGAACAGAGGCCAGAAGAAATATGTTACAACAAAATGCAGTCTGAAAATTATGGAGGTATCTGAAGGGTGAGTGTATTCATGTGTCCTCAAACAGGAAAAAAATAGAAGGAGGCATGGAAGAGCCCACTCAATCTCTTCCAAACAAAAAGGATGTGTACACATGTTGTGCTCGTTCAGCCACCATCATTTTATGCTGCCATCAGTTGCCTGATCACACAGGCCAACACTGGACTCAGCAACAACCCCTCACAAGTCCTCTTTCAGACAGTCCTGCCATAGGTTCCTGTGGGCCCAGCTCCTCCACTGCCCGCTGTGGGGCCAGCATGGCCTGCTGGACACAACAGACAGAGATGGCTCCCTCAGCGGCCCTTCACATGGAAGGACAACACTGAGAGAGCTCAGCAAGATGCAACCAGCCCCAAACAGAAGCCACACCCACCAGGCTTCTGGTTAACATAGCCCTGGCCTCGCTCACCACCCCAACCACGACCACCTGGGTGAGGGCTGAGCCACAGAGACACAGGTGGGACAGGTTCTGCCTCTGGAACACGAAGCCAATAAGAAACAACAAAACATTCTGCTGGGTTGTGACTCATTCACAGGTCAACTCCAACCTGGGGCTCACAACTCGGGCCCCAGCATTTCAACACATCAACCATTTATTCAAAGGAGATAAAAACTAGGTCCTGTTGCTCAAGCAGCCAACACAGGAGTAAGGTAAATCAGCATGTTTTATTCAAACTTATTTTAAATATTCCAAGCAATATGGTGTCTTTTCTTCTGGACAATTCCACAGCAAATATTCAAAATAGCTCCTCCTTTTCCTTTACAATGGCATTCCTTTACTAACAGTCGTAGCTTATTGCACGATCCAGGAAGCCCCCCAAGTGATTAATTTCCTTCTTCAGTGGTGATTTAAACAAAATCCACACTTTGACAAATTCATTCACAAGTTGCTGCTACAGGAAGATGTGTCTCTCAGCGCTCTGGATCTTTGCAGCTCAGTTACCTTTGATGCTGATGGAGAAGGCCATACCAGTACAGGGATCTTCCTTTCCTATTTGCCAGGGTTCTCTTTCAAGACTTAGTTGCAGCTTTGGTAGTCATCGAAGGTATGCATCAAATATGACACTGAGGCACCAGCTGCAGTAAATGCAAAAGTGACAGTCACACTGTGAGCATTTGGTAATCTACAAACAGCTCTGGAAGTCACATTGGCTCAGGAAACTTAGGCAGAGTCGGTTCAGTAACAAATGCAGGAATAATCAACGCTTTTGCTGTATTAATTTTTCCAAAGCAGCCTGTTCCTCTATAGTGTGCCTACAAGACATGCATACATTACCGTCAGTGAGTGATGCTGTCCCCTTAGCTGCTCATGTTTAATGAAAGCCTTGTGCCTATATATAAATTCTGTGTTTGAGTGAAACATCTTCCAAATCCTTCACAGCAGTACTGGAAGAGACCTTTGGCTTGTATACCAAGGAGCGAACTCACCCTCTCCGCCATGCATGAGCTCTGCAGAATAAAAATGATACATGAATATAAAAATAGAACAGAAGTGACTATTTAGGTTGGACCAGATGCTCACATTCCTGCCACCTAGGTGGATTTAATATTAGTGAATTCCCTGTAAAAAGAAATGAGTGTGGGAAAAAAAATGAAGCGTAGGTCTGATCCTGTTCTTTTCTTCTCCCACGTGTGAACTTGCTTCACACAAGCACCCTCTCCCTAAGTCAATGAGACTCTTCGTGCATGTTTTCTGTCACTGCTGATTACTTTCAAGAGGACTGTCATGTTGCAGGCGCAAGGGGGATGGAGGCAAGAATTAAAGCACCAGTCCCCTGTTCTACCTGCTTCTGCATAAACACTGCCTGGGGAAGGGAACACCATTGAATCATTTGAGATCTGCCTGACCATGCCCAATAGAGGTTGCTCTCCTTTGAACATCAACGGGAAAAGGAACAAAGAATAAAAAACGAGAGCTGCACAGGGAAGGTTCCCTCCTCCATCGTTTTCCCGAGCTACTGCTCTAAGGACAGGTGTATTCACCTAGTAACCTGAGCAGTAGCCAAATAAGTCCATGGTCCACGAACACTTCAGTGACTGTGCAAACGCATGCAGCTGGCAGAATCAAAGGACATGAATAGAGCTTGTGCAGCTAAAGGGAAGTTTGGCTTCTTACAATCCAGTCCAAAGGCCACCAGAGCTGATAGATATGGCTGTGATAGGCTCGAGTCAGGCATTGCATCTTTAAACTGAGAGACTCCCCAGTTCTTAAAATTGCAACAGATGCCTTGGTGCTGCAGCTGCATTGCGAAGGACAAGTCTTCATTCACGGTCAGATCATTTCATGAGCGAGTTTTGTAGACTTGTAGGGAAGAACGTTTATGGGAGACCTCTGGTGAGGTATTTTTAGTCACTGAAATTGCAGTGTTTTCCTTATTCATTGTCAATCTCGAGGGGTTCTGGAATTGCTACAGATCTGAAGCACTCTTCTCAGTGTAAGAAGCATGGCAACAACCACACCTTGTGTGTGGCCATCTCCGTGAGTAATTGCCTATTGTCACGCAAAAGAGCATCCACAGCAAATTTCAACACCCATCAGGTGTTGATAGGTATCTCCTGCTTCCTTAGGGCATGCATCCCTGGAGAGGACAATGCCTCCTATGGTACTCTTATTGCAGTAATTCAAAGAAAATCCCCAAAGGGGCGAAGGGAGACACTTGACAGGGCAAAGTGAGCCAGGGCTACACCTCTGGAGCCTCTTACTCTTACTGCTCTGGAAGACAGATGGAGAAGCCACACAGAGCTGTCACAAAATGCCGCTGCATGTGGGACAGTGGCTAAAAATGGAGCTACTTTCTTGAACTTCAAAGCCTCTATGAAACCATGAGGGCCATGGAGAAACTGCACAGTTCACTCTCTCTTCCAGCACAGGGGCTGGGGACCGGTAAAGGAAGCCAGGTCTGAACAAATAAAAGGGAGTGCTCTTCCTGCTCTGAATAACAGAGCTGTTGAACCTCTCCTTAGGGCAGGATGAGAATTTTTGCCGAGGATGCAAAAATTTAAGCTGGATTCAGGGAGAGGACAAGTGCTTGGGAGAAAGATCCATCGTGGGTCACTATATAGAGCAACAAACAAAGGTGCAGAAAATCCCCTGAATTAAAGTAGCCTGAGGTTGAGAGAGTATTTAAGGAGTTGAAGAAGAATCACTTATACTTGTTCTGTTCACATTTCTCTGTCATGTCTAGTACAGACTCTGTGGAAGAGAGACTTCTGGGCTAAATGAACCTTGGCCCTGAACCACAACTGCCATTCTGACCATCTTCATGCCACTGTTTCAAGAGAAAGAAGTGGTTTCTTGATAATTTGTGTAGAAAAATTGATAGATTAGCTCTTTTTCTTTCTAGTTTTGATCAGGATTTTCAGTTATTTCTCTGGTTCAGGGGCTTTTTTTCCTTAGCTCTTTAATGTGACTCCCGTGGTTCAGCTGGAAGATGGCTTGTGGATTGGCAGCTCTCAGCCCCTTCTTGCACAGAGAGAGTCATTAGATCTCTCCCAAGGAGCATCTCTGACAGGTCAACAGGAGCGACTGGAGAAGTCCACAAAAGCAACTCGGCAGCCAGCTGCCTTGCAGTTAGCTCTTGCCTTTGTTGCAGAGTGAACTCAAGGTAAAACAGGAGGGCTGCTATGACACAACAGCACCCACACTCTCTTACCTTCAATGTGGGAGACTTCTAACTTCTGCTGGCTTTTTGTGGAGACAGTAGGTGAAACATTGGGTTAGCACAGCTGTCAGCAGCCAGGGCAACCACGACACAGCTCAAGGCTGTCTTCCTGTCTGCTTGTTCTCCTTCAAGTTAGACTAAACCAAGAGGAGCCCAGCTATGTTGACACTTTGAGGGAGATACTTTGAGGGAGACACTTTGAGGCTCCAAAAGGAATGTACCTAAACAAGGTTTGCTTCTTCAGTAGCTCTGTCTACAATAGAATAAAATACTTTTTTTTTTTTTTTTAACCTTATGGAGGAAACTTTTGGCCAGGAAAGATCTTTATAGCTGTGTCCATCCATATTAAAGAAAAAAAAGCTCTTCACTCCTCCCTTACCCTTCCAACCCTTTCCATGCCAGTTTTTACAGAGAGATATTTTTTTTTTTCTATTCTTCACCTTTATGGTTTCCTTTCCTTTCAGTCATGTCATACACCCTGGGTCCAAATCCTGCACTCAGACTGACAATCAACTTTCTGTTTCTGGGTGTATGTGTCTCCGCCTCTCACTCGGGTGATGCCAGCTCAGCCTGGCACTCCAGCAGAGCCCGTGAACTGAGCCGTAGATCATCCTGTCAACATCCATCCTTCTCCCTGAAGTTTTCCTGACTGCTCTGCTGTAGAAGGAAGGATTGAAGCACATGTCACAATTTGCTCTGTGGTTCAAATATGGACTTCCGCTGGTGAGTCTGGGTGAGCAAAGACTGATCCTCAGAGAGGTGGATACTTTCTTGGCAACAAGGTCAGCAAAACAGGAGAAAATCCCAAGTTCTTGCAGGCATAAATAGATGTTTGAAAAATTACTGTGACTTTTCCCCAAGCAACACTGAAACCTTTGCACGCACAGAGAACTACAAATAATTCCCATTCTACCACCCCAGCAAAATGCTAATACTTAGATATTTCTCCAGAAAGCACTACACCAATCGCAGCTTGACACTGCAGCGCAGTCAGAGGAAGGTTGCGAGCTCACGGCCGTGCCTGTGCCCTCCATGACTGTTGTGCTACTTTGTGCCCTGAAGCCCCACGGAGACCTCATCCCCTCCCAGCTGCCTACGGGCTCTGCTTTGACCCCATGCTAACCACCACTTTCCAGCAAAAGGTTAATTACTCCAGGGGACATTTCCATCCAAGCTGTTGCCTGCAGGTTGCAATCCCTGCCTGAGTGCTATTTTTAGACCAGCTCCTTCGTTGCTATTGATCCCAGTCACCCTCTGTTAATTACATACACACAACACACACAGCATTTGCAACTCATTTATCAATTCCACTCAGCACCTCCCTCCCCTGAGATGTAATTTGGAGCCCTCCTTGAATCATGCTATTGATCTTTCCCAGCAACTTTGCTATAGGATTCTCTGTGTTGCAAACTATTTATAGATTCTTCTTCTTCTCCTAGTCTCCCTTGGGGAATCAGAAATGGGCAACGGTAATCAGACTTCTATTTTTAAGGGGTTGATCGAAACCAGATATTTCCTCTGTTCCCCTTCTTTCCCCTCCTTCCCCCTGTTGCTGTTACATACAGGTTTCCTTCAGCAGGTGAGACCTTCCTCCTCCATGTGGTGATGCGATGCAGAATTTGCCCTGGGTGAAATCTTGTTAGATGAATTAATGAAATGAATTCTTCCTCCTCCCTGTGTCCAAGAGTTTCACAAAGGGCTTTATGACTTGCTTTGTCTGTTTAGTCTGAGCTGCACCTTTCAGAGGGCTTCAGTCTTGGAGACTGCCTTCTCAAGCCACAGATTTGATCCATGTGCAAGGCACTGGGTTACCGTTGTCCCTTTATATCTCGGGAAGGGCATCCAAGAACTTAGACAGATGGAGTTGCTTTTAGAGATGGAGGAGGGTGACAGTAATGAGCCCAGGGGCCCTAGGATTTGAGAAAGACCTAAAACAAAGAAACGTCACCTGAGGCTCAGAGAAGTCAGAAGCAGCTCAGCCTTGAGAATGGTTTGAAACTATTAGCTCCAATGCAGGAGGAGGCTTACAGTTACCATGGGCAAGGTCACACCAGAAGGGACAGCCTTTTCTCAGGACATACATGAAAGCAGCCCCAGGCTTCTGCAGTAACACCTGCTGCTGAAAAACTGATGGTGAAGTGGCAGAGAGGTGTGCTAGGAGGAGCTGGGCAGGACGCCGGCAAAGGCCCTAGCCTGAAGCCTGGTGTTCACAGTGGCCGTGGAGCTGCCGTGGTGGCTCAGGAGTCATGGTGGCTGGGGTGAGGCTGTGTGGGGCAGGGCTGGCCCCTCTCAGCCATTGGCAACATGGCACTGTGTGCGTGCGTGTGGTGTGTGTGAGGGTCTATGTGTGTGCCTGTGCTCAGGGAGGTCACGCTGCGGTTGGGGAAGGGGCTGTGTGGTGTGCGTGGGATGGGGACCATGTGGAGGGCTGTGGTGTGGTTGTGGGGGTGTGTGTGGAGGGCTGTGGTGTAGTTGTGGGTTGGTGTGTGGAGGGCTGTGGTGTGGTTGTGGGGGTGTGTGTGGAGGGCTGTGGTGTAGTTTTGGGGTGGTGTGTGGAGGGCTGTGGTGTAGTTGTGGGTTGGTGTGTGGAGGGCTGTGGTGTAGTTGTGGGTCGGTGTGTGGAGGGCTGTGGTGTAGTTGTGGGTTGGTGTGTGGAGGGCTGTGGCGTGGTTGTGCAGTATGTGTGCAGCTGTGTGGTGGGCTTTGGTGTGTGTGATGCTGTGGGGTGTGTGCCTGGGGACAAGGGTGGGGCTGTGGTGTGTGGGGCAGTGTTTGGGGAGCTGTGGTGTATGGAGGTTGGTGTGTGTCTGTGCGTAGGGCTGCGTGAGTGGAACTGTGGTGTGTGGAGCTCTATGCGTGTGGAGCAGGGAGGGCATGATATGAAG
>VZZY01016218.1:0-30548 GCA_013400335.1 Eurystomus gularis
CCAAGCCCAAACAAAATGGAATTACTCAGTATATATATTCCACTAAAATCTTACTTAATAAGCTATGAATATGTTTCAATAAGATAAGCATGGTTTAGATCTGCTCTAACTATAGTAATGAGAACTATGGAAAGTGAGTCTTAATTGGGCCCCAGCATAAAGTCTTTCAGAACACATAAACCATGAGGTTTTTCAGAAACCAGTTAGAAATTCTTGTCATATTTCAAGCACATGCTGAAAGCAGACAGATTATCACAATCTCGTCCTCTTTGGTTTGTTTCCATTTAATTGCTCAGTCAGTAGAGATCTTTATTCACACATGGCATTTATTTTCCTCTTAGCTTCTCCCTGACCAGCTGGTCTTACTTCTGGAGTTCCTCTTGGAGGGGAAGACATTGTGTCCTAGAATACTGCAATGCTTGGAGAAAACATACCAGCTCCAGGATCAAGATGCTGAGGTAATTCACTTTAAAAAATGTCTCTAGCATACACCATTGCATTGTTGAGTAGGAGTGATAGTGTTCCGCTAGGATCTAGGATCATTCAAGTTACACTTTCTGTGTCTAAATCTGAAATTGGATGTAATTCACTCCAGTATTGTTGCATTTTCAGACGCCTTAATTGTTCAGTAGTTCTATGTGTTTTGTGTAGGTTCAGGTGTGTTTGCATACAATGATAGTAGGAGACAGTGCATCCTGAATGTCATAACTGTTGTGCAGGTACCTGGGGCAGCACATTTGCTCAAGTGTTAAGTTTCTCACTGTGTCATGGTGACTGTGTATTAGAGCCCAGTTCATTTTGGTTGTGTGTACTGTCTCCAAATGCGATCATGCCTCTTCTGATCTAAAATTATTCATCCCCATGGTCAGCCCACATTGTTCCTCTTTGAGTACTGTGAAGACTTACTCAGGATATAGAAAAGTTTGCTTTCCAGAGAGACTACAGTATGTTCTGGCCTGGAGCATGAGTTTAAGGGGGAATCTGTTCTTTACAGCTGCATCTAGTAAGTTTCAAGGATATTAATAGTCTCTGAACAAAATGCTATTTTATATGATATTGTAAATGTGCCTTCCCACATACAAGGCTAGCATCCCTGCTCCAACGAGCTTAATGTCTTTGGGGATCAAACCAGTAAATCCTTATTACCACACACAGCGTGGCTATTTTGTAGAGTCTCATGGATTTCTCAAGCTGGGAGAGTTGTGACAATTAAGGCAGCAGAAGTTGTGTCTGAAAGCACCCTTGCAATGAGTCTTTGCTTCGAGTATGTAGTATTCAGGAGGGGAGGTAGGAAGGTGGAATCAGCCATGAAAAGGAAAGATGTGTAGATTTATAGTTAAACAAGGGTTAGTTATGAAGTATCAGATGATTAAACTAACATGCAACAAGGGAGCATGGTAAACTTAATATGACATTTCACTCTTGTTTAATTAAAAACCGTGAAGGCTGTGAAAAGTCAGTGAGCATGAATTACCCTGTTATAATTGGAATTTTATGGCAATAATTAAAACTGAAGGAAAGAGCAAAATCTCTCTTTTTACTCTTATGCTGAAGTTGCTGTGTGGACACTTATAAGCTCTTGGGAATCCAAACATTAAGGTAAAGATAAATAGAAGAGAGGTCTGGCTTTTTCTTGGAAAAAAACTACAAATTTCAACTGATGCTGTGTATAGCACCTTTTTACTTTTTTGTTAATCCAAGTTTCCAAATGCCATATTTGTTTTTAATAAGTACTTGAACCAACATTTCTATTTATAGGTATTAGAATATATTTTAATCACATCTGGATAACAGTGAAATGTCACGAGCTCTATAATGGGAAGAGGAATTAATAGGGAGATAGATCAAAGCAATAGCTATGGTGTTGCTGCTTCATGCCCATGAACTGGAAGTGCCAGGCCACAAGCTTTGCTTTCTCAGGTTTTTCCTTTCTCTCCACTTTGATTCTTTCTTTCTTCATTGCAGTGTCATATAAAAGAACATAATCAATCTCAGAATTTTTTCTTTAAAAAAAAGAAAGGTCACAAAATTGCAAACTCAGTGAAAGGAGCATAATCTCCATTTTATTTTACAAGGTGAAGCCACGGGCTTAACAGACGTTGAGAAATACAACTAAGATAACATTGCTGTTAGCATTTTACCAGTCATCAGACCCTAGACACCTAGAGTCCTTTAAAGGAATGTTAGCTTATACGCCTTTACATACCTGAGGGAAGGATTTTTTGTGCCTCTTTCTCTATTATGTGCACAGGGGATTTTTCTTATTGTAATCCAGGGACAAAGAACCACAGTCCAAGCCTATAGGTGATCTGTTCTTGTCTAGATTTAGTCTGTGAAGACATTAATCACTTACAGTAAGCCTGTTGTGTTACTGGAGTTCAAAAGTTCTCCGCTACTAAGCATCAGAAATGGATCATTACATGCATAAAAAATTGCAGGCGGGCCAATATAAAAAAAATGCCCTGTCAATGTCAGATGTTTTATTCAGGGATTTTTGTAACTATTGTCAACTGTGTTCCATCCAGCAGCAGAAAGTTAAGAAATATGAACTTGTTTTCTTATTTTTGACAAGTAGTGTTTAAATTCACATTAATCTCCCAGCATGGATTAGTAACGGTACGGCCAGTAGTATGTGAGAGTGGTACACAAAGAAGTATGGTCTTTTTGTATTTTAAACAAAGTTTGGTCTCAGAAATTGCACATAAAATGTTCTCTGCACATAAAATGTTCTCTGCACATTTAGCAGTTGGAAGGCCTTCCCTGGATCTATTGTAGGTAGCTAAAAGGCCTTGTTACAGCATCAGAGGGAACATAAAAAATAGCATGTATATGTGCTGCTCTTGTAAGTACTCTTGTGAGGGCAAGAATGTTCCACACCTTGTAGCACTTATGTGGAAAAGGTTAAGAATTGGGATGATCTCACCTTATCAGATAAGCGTGTTGGGAGGACTAAAGGCCACAGTTTCCTGGTCCCATTGAAGGGCCACACTGAAGCTAGCACTAGGAAAATACTGGGGAGAAGTTGCCCAAGGTTGCTTGAGCGTAGTTGACTGGAAATGGGGTACATGTGTTTTGGGCTTGTTTTTTCCTTGAGTTGTTTTACAGTTCAGTCATTGACAAGCCTGTGTAAACACAGATCACCAACTGAATTTCCACAAATGCTGCAAGAGAGCTTGTTACTGGGGGTTGTTTTGTCCTACAGAAGTACAGCATGGGAAGTCCTAGTCCATGTTTCTTAAACCTTTTATATCTGTATTTTGGAAGCATCTTTATTGCAGCTTTAAAGTTCAGTGAACTTGTAAAATGTGCCTAGCACTGTCTGCACTTGACCATGACAACGTGTAGGTCTGTCCTCAGTCAGTGAAGGCTGCCAACAGTGCTATTTGCTACTCCTGACCACTTGTTACTACATGCATCTCCAGTCTTACCAATGTAAGGGCATGGCTTACTTCAGAAAAGGGTTTGCAGCAGGTTATCATCTGCCTTATTTCCTTTGTAGAAGCCAGGAGAGGATAGAGGTGTGAATCAGCCTTTGCCTGGAATTTAATTGTTGATCTCTCTTCAAGGAGTGCTCAAGCTGTGTCCTTCCTGCAGTCTCCTCAGCAAGTCATTGTAGTTACTGTTCCAAAGGTCTCACCACAGATGTGCAGGAGGTCAGTGGTAGCCTCTTCCTTCTAAGACAGACATTGGTTTCATAGAATCAGAAGTCAAATCACATCCCAGGCTGCATCAAAAGAAATGTGGCCAGCAGGTCGAGGGAGGTGATTCTGCCTCTCTACTCTGCTCTTGTGAGGCCTCACCTGGAATACTGCATCCAGCTCTGGACCACTCAACACAAGAAGGGCATGGACCTGATGGAGTGGGTCCAGAGGAGGGCCACAAAAGTGGGCTGGAGCACCTGTCCTATGAAGACAGGCTGAGAGAGTTGGGGCTATTCAGCCTGGAGAAGAGAAGGCTCCGAGGAGACCTTATAGCGGCCTTCCAGTACCTGAAGGGGGCCTGCAAGAAAGCTGAGAAGGGACTGTTTAAAAAGGCTTGTAGCTATAGGACGAGGGGCAATGGTTTTAAACTAGAGAAGGGTAGATTTAGATTAGACATTATAAAGAAGTTCTTTACTATGAGGGTTGCTCAGAGAGGTGGTGTAGACCCCAGCCCTGGAGACATTCAAGGCCAGGGTTGATGGGGCTCTGAGCAACCTCATCTAGTTAGAGACATCCCTGTTGACTGCAGGGGGGTTGGACTAGATGACATTGGAAGATCCCATGCAAGTCAATGCATTCTGTGCTTCTATGATTTTGGTTTGAAAGAGACCTTTAATATCAGATTCTCTAATGTGATAGTTTAGTGTAACCAATATATCTTTAAACAATGTTTTGAGAGCAATGAAGGTTTCAAAGTTTAAAGCCATTTTTCCACCCCTTCTCAGCACCTTTAGCCCATCATGGTTCAGACCTCGTCAGACAAGCGGGAGGCAATTGTATGGAAGAATGATTGTGTCCTCAGTTTTCTCTTCCTGTTGCCTATTTTCTTGCTGTGCTGGTTCCTGCTACATAACAAGATAGCTCATAGACAGGCTACTTCTCTGTGATGTACCATGTCCTGTGTCCAAGAGAAGCATTATAGAAACTATCTGCGGTTTGAAGATGACAAAGTCCAGCTGGAAGTTCAGCTGACTGAGAAGTGGGTTATGTTATAATGCAGTTATAGTTGCCATCAGACAGTGCAGTAGGCTAACAGAATTTAAGGTGGATCTGGACTTCCTTTTATTGTATTTCTTTCTGAGGTGGCCATTTTATGCAGATATTTAATTTATTCAATATGTAGCATCTGGCAGAATGTAGAGAGTTGGTTTACATCGAAAGTTTCTGGTTGCTAGTATTTTTTTAAGTCTCCCTAACCTTCATGACATGTCTTTTGATACGACTGTGCAAGGTTATCTTGGTTGAGCATAGGCTGTTAAGGACTTTTGTTTAAAAAAATTGGGATCAGTTAGTTACAAATATCTAAAGATAACAGTAGTTAATCTGCATAACATTCAGTGAATCTGTTAACTAGAAGAACCCTATGATAATTTCCATTATTTCTGTTCTAACATCTTCATTTTGTCAGGGAGGGGCCTGTAACATGCGTACACAAGATCACAGGACAGCTGAGTAGCCTGAAGAACAGTAAAGGAGAAGGGCAGGGGATCCATGCTACATTTCCTGTCCTATTTAAGACTTGACAGTGTTTCTGCATGTTTTACTTGTTGCTGAATTATCTAAGACCTCGTGATAAAAAATACAGAATGCGGATGAAGCAGAAAGATTTACACTGTGTTTCCCCGGACTTTTCACTGTAGAGTTAGTTTTTGTTTCATTCCTACTGCAGACATCACTTCTTTATAAAATATCTTGCCTGCACAGCATACGGGAAGTTGCTTTGTTAGTTTTCCTTGTCTCAGGAAGTTGGGTGAAATGCTCTTCACTTACATAATGCTTTCCCTGTATTCAGGATCATAATGTGGTGTATTTGGGGGAGAGAGGAGAGACTGTAACTGTTTCTGCAGAAAATGTGACTAAAATGAGTTAAGATCATAATATTGTCAGTCACGTGGGTGGCATAAAACCATTCTCACACAACTACTTCATTGTGCATGAGGTCTGCCTATGAGACCAAAGCTGTAAAGTGGTGGCATCTTATTTAACTGACAGAAATCCGATCATGCTAATACAAACTATGTAAGATGCTTGGCATCCTAGAAGTGGTGAGAATTGTGTTTAGGACAAAATAACTTTGATTCATTGATCTTTCCTAGCCCCTGAAAAGCTGGCAGACATGAAAGTACAAATGAATTACAACACAGCGTCTGTCTTGCCACTTCCCATCTGACGGCAACCGGCTTCAGCTGAGCACATTCTCGCACTGCATTATTCAGCTGTCCTGCTGCTTGTGGCTGGGCATTGTTAGAAGGCATCCTTATGGAACAGAGATCTGTAGAGTACACTGTAAAACTGGGTGAGAAAAAGGAACTGCTGGGGAAAGGTCAGTCGGTGCTTACAGGCGAACAAGGCACTTGGTGAGCTTTTCTTTCAGCATAGCCACTGGGCTAGTCTTCCCCTTGGGCAGGGACTCAGGACCAGTCTCCAGAATTTGAATAAAACTAGCGAAATGTTGTAAATACCTCCACAGGCTTGCCTGTCCTCCTTGATTGGAGCGTGAAGCAACAGATAGGCATGTTTCAGGTAGCGGCATTAAAACTGAACAGGAAGATACACAATCCTTTTCATTAACCTATGTCATTGTTGGTATGAACTACTAATTCAATAGCCAAAAAAGGTAACACCTTGAGCTGCTAACTGTATTACAGGACATTACTTTCTTCAGAAGATAAATGAATACAGTAACTTTTATCCCTGCAAAAGTAAGAATAGTTTCAGTACTTATTCCATATTTAAACATACAGCTTATTATTCATTTTCAAGTCAGGAGGCGATGCCTTTTTTTGTATATGAGGGTATATTTTTCAGGACTTACAAAGCTGCTTTGAAAATCTGTCACAGATGCAGAATAAATTTCACCTACTTTCCCTTTCTTAATTTTATATTCAGAGAATGATTGTGGCACTAGGGATAGGTAAGATTACATTGAAGAATTTTTTATTAGCAATTCAGTATTTAGGAATTAGGAACTTAGAAAAAGCTCCTTAAAGCAGTCAGCCTGCATGCCAGATTTGGTTCTGGAATAAATTAGATTTGAGGTTTGTATATCTAGCCACCAGTGAGGTGGTATGTTCATTAAGTAGAAAATAAAGAAGAGAGAAGAAATGTGAGTTTTTTACAAAGTGAAACCTCTATACTATTATCATTCTGATGCTTTTCACAGTCATCCTCACAGAAATACTGATTTTTTTCCCCCTGATCTTCTCCTGATACTTCCCCTGGCAAATGCTAGCAAAGAATATCTCACTGTCGTAGAAAATCTTTCCCATTTTCACTAGCAAGGGGGCTAACTTCAGAGTACAGTAGACTATCTCCATTTCCGACAAAGGAAATACATTGACTGGAGCAGCAGCCACTTGTCAAAACGTCCTCTGTGATCTTTATATGTTTTGAGTCTCAGTCTGTTTCATGTTCTTGCTTGTGTTGCATCTAAATGCAGTTTGTGGGCTTTTTGGTGCAGATGGTATTGGTATTACTATTGGTGAAGATAGTTCTTCACAAGTGTGTATTAGAAGGAGTTGGATTTTTTTCTCAGTGAAAGAAGCTTTTAAAAGGCTAGCTTCTAGGAACATGGCACTTGCTTTGCAAATATGAGGCCCAAAATTCAATGTAAGGCTAAGAAAATTGAAAAAGGATGGAGGAAAGCACTTCCAGTAACAGCAGTGGGAGTCATCCCCTGGGACTGACACTGGCTTGTGTGCCTGTTGTAACTAGTGGATGTGTTGGGATGAATTTGTAAGACTGGTCAAAGGATAATCTCAGATAGCTATGATTTGGGTTTGTTTTGTTACTATATGGGAAGTGTGGGGGCTTTTCCAGCCACCTGGGAAGAACAGGAAATCCCTCCATCAGCATTAGCTCTCTGAAGAGCATGATCAGAGTGCAAGATTTATGGAGCACTGGAAATAGCTTTGCAGCAGTCAGCACTCCCAATCCCACACCCCTCCAGGAGCCAACAGCAACACATTTGTCCCAAGTGATCTCAGTCACTGCTGGGTGGCATTAAGAGGACTTTCTGAGCCCCTGACTGATGCCATTACTGGTGCTGTTCACTTATCACCCCTTATTTTTCTAACTGGTTTTTGGACTTAATTTCCCCCTTACCTGGTAGCCTAACAACTTAGCAAGATGTGGAAAGTGGGGGAGCTGACTGTAACAGAGAACCAAATATGGAATTGAGTTAATTTTTTTTTTTTTTACTGTTTATCCAAAGAATCCGTGGGGAAGGGATTTGGAGATAGTTCCCACTTTTCTGTGCCCTGGAAAGGAAAATGAAGTGGTGGAGTCCTCTAGGCTTCTGAAATCAGTCCCAAAGGTGTTCTGAATTGGGTGTAACTGCTTTATTTGAAACTTTCTACAGTATTTCTATGTAGGGCAGTACAAACCTAGCACTGTAATACAAACCACCTGCCCTTGTAGTGCGATAGAAAAGGTTACTCTGTTTGCATATATATGATAGCACTGGTATAATGGCCAGGATGTCAATGAGAATGTAGTTTTAAAAATAGAAACAAAAAGTCCTACCTATCCAGCAGTAGGGTTTTTGTTTGATTATAAAGCTGTAGGCATTTTTGTGCTTGTGGTGTGCAACCTGAGCATACATTTTATTTAAAGTAAACTGATTTTGATGCTACATCCAAACAGGTCATCTAGTACTTCTCATTACTGTATGAGGGTGAGTGCACATGCAGGTTATGCCTGGAGTGGACCACAGCATTGGAAAAAATCTGCTATGCCATAAACCTGTGAGGTCTAAATAGCGCAAGAAACAAGACAATTCAAAACTGCTAACTGTAGCTGCTTCTGACATCATTATGTTAGCCACACAAACCTGGTCTCACCGCTGAGTCACTGACTTAATAATGTGTGGGTAAAAGTCTGGTGTCCTCCTTTCAACTCCATGCCATTTAAATACCTTTGAGGTTGCCATGTGCTGGAGAGGAATTTTGTTGTGTTCCACATGGGGTAAGCATCATCCTAAGCAGCAATGGTCACTGTGTTCTTTGGGACAAGGAATAAAAGAGCAGAAGATTACTCAAAAATCTGAAACATGGAGTAAAATCTAGATGTTATCATTTCAGGAATGAGCATGTTTCTTCTGTGTTTATGAAATCAATACATATTTTGCTTAAGAATTTTTGCTGGGGATTGGGAAAAGGGATGTGTGCGAGAGTGATGTGAAAGGTCTTTGTTTTTAGAGTAAAAATCTCGAGTTTAATTGTTTTGAAAATTGGAAGCAAAGTTTTAAACTTATGAAAAATTGGAAGGATGTGAGCATGTGAAGGCTGACTGTGACCTAAGCTGTGGAAGAGCCAGGCAGCTGCATTGTTCATTGCCTGCATGGAGCTCCAGGTTCTGTCTATGACAGTAGTCTTGCCTGGAAATCACAAATGTTTGGGCCACAGTCACTACAGGAGACCAAAGATAAAAGGAAAGTGCTTTTTTTGCCTCTAGTTACCAGAGGGAGAAGATAGAAGTAGAGGGCTGGAGAGAGGGACATAAGCAAAGGGGATAGCTTGCTGTTGCCTTGATACTAGCAGCAGCCTTTCCTTTTGCTGAACAGGAGTTATAATTTAATAATGATTGGTAACAGATGGCTGGTGTGCTTGATCTCAAACTCTTCAGGGCTGGATTTCTGCTTCAGATGTATGAGTGTTTATGTGCTTTTTCCCACTAAAATATTTGGTTTTATAAGCCCAGCACGCTTTTATGTGCATGTATAAATAGCTTGTGTTGAAATACATATACGAACACTGTATGGGTAAAAATGCTAGGCAAACTCCATCTGGAGACAGCTGGGAGAGACGGTGGTGATGGGAAGTATTTGAACCATTTGCGATGCTGATATAAAAAGAATTATTGTCATGCTAAAGGTATTCTAGCCATTATTGTAGGTAGGTGTTTTAGTCAGGTCAGGAGTGTGGATGGGGTTGTATAGGAGGTGGAGAGGCAGTTATGGTGATGCATTTTGGATAAGGTGTCAATTGGGATGTATACATATACCCAAGCCAGTCTCACTTTGCTGAAGGTGTAGGTCTTGTCCCTGCAGTACTTCTTGGTGGAACCTGTGCAAGGTTGGTTGTACCTGAGGCTGGGACCTGGTCTTCCTTCTCCTCCCTGTGAGTTACAGGATCTCCCAATGTGACAGCACCCTGTCCTTACTTGCCCATGTCCTGTGCCTTCATGCCTGCAGCCATCCCAGCACCCAGCTGGGAGAATGGACAAGCAGGAAGGGAGGGCAGGGAGGAGCAAAGCCATGAGAGCTCCCTACCAGCCATCTGGTGGGGTCAGAGAAGGCATGAGGTGCTGTAGGGCCAGGTGCAGGTGCAGGGCTGGTGCTGCAGGCAGTGGGGCTGGGCCCACCCTTTTCTCGTGCAGAGTCCTGCTGCGATGCCAGCATATCTCCCAGTGCTGTGGGTGCAGGAAGGTTTGTGGGATGTCACAAGCCTTTCTTCTGCTGTTGGCCAGAAGGCAGCCTTGCTCCTGAGAGCCAGCAGCACCACAGCAAAGTGAAGCTCAGCACAAATCTCCAGTGAAATTGTTAAAAAGGCAGCCAATTACATCTTTTGTGCCATCTTTCCACAAGCTGTGAATGGCACTAACGCTCCAGTGTGCTCAACAGGCACTACTGAAAAGGAAGGGGAAAAGGGAAGCATTTAGTTCCAGTATAAGTAGTGTATTTATGTTTTTAATTAAGGCTTATTTTTAAAAATCTTTGTTTTTTGAATTGAGTGAGTTCACATGCTGTGTTAAACATTTCCTTACCTCACACACACTACGATAGAAGAGCCGCTCCCCCCACCAAGGAGATGGCAGCAGCAAAGTGTGGGAACGCAGTGAGAAAAGCCTTCAAGTGCAGCGGGGATGCACTCTCCCA
Source organism: Eurystomus gularis (assembly GCA_013400335.1). NCBI lineage: Eukaryota > Metazoa > Chordata > Aves > Coraciiformes > Coraciidae > Eurystomus > Eurystomus gularis. The sequence continues at coordinate 10,579 of VZZY01016218.1, forward strand.
GAAGACATTGTTGAAGCTGCCACATTACCTTGGTGCTGGCAACCCTCATCTGATCTAACCGTGTTGTGGGTCACTGTCCTATCATCGCTTTGTTGGTTTGCTGTGAAAGAAGAACGAAAACTGGAGGCCACATCCTGTTGTGTGTCCATCTCTTGTTAGGCGAGGGCAAAGAGGGGCAAACTGAGGAGCATTGAGATGACAGAACTAGGTGTTCTAACTGAGTCACTTATTCACAGTGACAGCTTTGACACCAGAAGAGAGTGCCACCGCCTGTGCCACCTTTGAAGAAGGATTAGACATGGCTTCTTAGTCTCTCGCTTTTTCTGACTTCCTTTTGGAAAATTTTCTTCTACCAGCATGGACGTCATTGATCACAGATGGGGCCCACATAGGGAGAAGAGTGTTTGGTCTCTAATTGGGAGCTGACTGTGAAACTGAGGTGGGGAAAAAAGGGCATTTGTCTTTTCTGAACAAGTCCTCATCGTGTGCTTCATTGCCAGGAACTGCTGCCCTTTGGTTGCTATGCCTTTCTGATCACAGAGAGCAGCCGGCATGCCCTCCACTCTGCTTGGATTTTCCTAAGCAGCATGTTTGGTGATTCCTGGGCTTCTGTATGATTATGTAGGAAAGACCCTCCATGCTGCTTGTGGAGAAGCATGTGTTTTGTTTGGAGGTGGAAGTGGAGTTGTGTTTACATGGTATGGGAGCTGGAGAAGAGGGTTCTGATCAGGTTGCTCTTAAGGAAGGCTGCAGAACTACGGAAACTTTTTAACGGGAAAGTTCAGTTGCATTACATAGAAGTGGGTGAATGCTAAAAGAAGAGCATACTATGGGTGGAAGGGGAAAGGATGGGAAGGAAATTCATGGACATAAATCACATTTGTAAAGGTACGAAGGTTCAAGCATGTACCTATTGCTCCTACTGGAGGCTTGCACAGCTATGGGTGCTGCCTGACCTGCTGGCACACTTGCCCAGTTACAGGCTCAGATGCTGCCAGTTGTCCCACAAGCTTTTTAAAAGCTTGACTGTGCAACAGCTCTCTTTTCTGTTACTAACTGGAGGCAGTTGCTGTGTGAGCTCTACCCACAGCACTGTCTTGGGGTTAGTGCCCTAACCCTGTATCAGTGCTGTTGAGTGGAAGAAGGAGAGAAAGGGCTTGCAGTCCTCCCCTGTTGCCAGCACCCCTCATAGTGTGAAATTGCTTGATCTATGCAGAAGTACAGATCAGAAGGAGTAAAATGAAGTAAGGAAGTAGGATATTGCTACCAATATTGGCCAAATCTAAGGTCTTGTATGCTGCTAAAATTAGATTTTAAGTTGCTTTTTAACAACCAGTTCATGCTCCAGCTTTTAAAGTGTTTAGACCTCTAGAAAGTTCTTCTCAAAATGACAAATAGCTCCTGAAAAAAAATATTTTGATTAGCCAGCCCATTATATATTAGGATTTCCTGAATGATCGTGGTACATTTTGCTGGGTTGTCGGTGGACTAAGATGCTTACACTGTGGGATGCACAAAGGGAAAGGAGGTTGTGCGAGGTGGCAGGAATTGGCATGGGGCTGCTTGTACAATCGATGATATCCAATGCAGAGCATGATGAGCCTCAGTGAACTCCATCAGCCTCAGGTCCAGCTGCCTCTGTACTCACTGAACAGTAGTTCCTCTTAGTACTCAAAATAAAATGCAGCACACGTAAGGCTACTAAAAGCCACTTTTAAAATTTGAAGTGTTATCCTCATTTTGACTGTAGCCCTGGAAAATTGTTTAATACAGAGAAAGAGCATTGCACTGTAAGAAACAGCATTAATTGAACCTTGACACTATGAGGGCCCCAAGAAAAAAGGTTGCCATCAAAGATGCCTGCTGCTATGATGCTGTATCTGGCCCATGTTTTTTTTGGCTCTGCTGTGTTGTCAAAGAGAGTGCTACAAGACCTGAGAGATAACTTAGGCTATGAAAAGTCCAGGAGGTTCTGGTCCAAAATACAAGCTTATTTAAGCTGTTGTACAGCTTCTGTGCTCAGTCTCCTGACAAACTCTTGGCATACACAAGAATCATAATTACAGAGTCCTTGTCAGAATGATGAATCCATTCTGCTTGCATCCAGTAGATTTTTGGCTATTGAGTACATTTTTTCAGATTGCCAAACTGATACTCTGTCAGCACAGTTTTAACACACATGACTGTTTCATTGCTGCTTCTGAGCTGCTTCGGCATCCCTGCTTATCTTACTTGGGAAAGTGTTCGCGAAACCAAACGTGCATGCTAAGGCATGCTTATACTGTGGCATAAAATACCGCAATGCCCCTTTGAAATTCAGACTGTATAGATGATGCAACCTGGCTGGTGTTTTAAAAAGTAACTATTTCAGCAAATATGGGGTGGGGGGGGTGGGGGGGGAATAAATCATTAAATGTACTGTAAAACTGGCAATTCTTAAAATGTAATTATTCACTGTTAAGCAACTGTAAAACCTGGGGTTTAGTTCAAATAGTGCCCTGTAGCATGTGGCATTGTTCCTTAATTATCTTGGAAAATGATCTAATATTTGAATCCAATTTGCATGTAGGTAGGAAGAGCTGGAGATTAATGATTTCAGATGGAACAGAACAGCATTCCGGTGCTCTGGAGATACCAGTTTCCTTCTTGTTAATTAAAACTATTCTATAGTAGCATAGCTTGGTGATTTGAAAAAGCTCCTTTGTGTTTTTTCCTCTACAAATTAAACTGGAGTCTGGCCTCTGAGACTCTTCAACATTTGAGATTCAATCAGTCTGAATCTGTGTTTTATAAAGATCACAAATGCCTCTTACCTTTAATAAAGGTTCCATTTTGTTGGACAACACCTCTTACTTGTATTTCAGATTACCCCATTTTCTAAGATCTCTCTAAGTATGTTGCTTTTAGTTGGTGATTTAGATTTGTTGTCTCATGGCGCCTTTTAAATTGGATCCAGGCTATTAACAAAATGTACTCATTTTCCCTGGAGCTAGTCTCCCATTCTGTGGACCAAAAGCTTAGTAAACTCTAGCTTTTTTTCTCCCTTTATTAAGGCATGGTTTAAATTACTTGCTTTCTAAATCTTTTTTGTAGACCTCAGAAGTAAAATATTTATTTTTTGCTTGCATAGATATGATTGAGAACATTAGCAAGCTACATTGTTACAATGTAACATGTAAAGCATTCTGTTTCAGGCTTATCTGACCATTTCTGTGGGGCAGGGGAGAATAATAGGGGTTAGGCAAAGTAATTTATCACCTGGGTCAGAAAAAAAAATATGCTTTAATTTAAGATGTGTTCAAAATAGTTTAAAAACATTGCTTCTCAGATATGTCACTTGGAGCTTTTGTTTTGAAAGTCAAGCCATGGATTTGATGCCTTAGCTGGGTTTAGTCAGTGAGCTTCAAGCACCATTTCCCAAAAGGTCTTGGCCCAGATTGCTAAAACAAAGGGACTGTATTAGAGCTGGGTTATTAGTATATTTTATATAAGTATTTATTTCAGTTAAATAATCTCACGTAACAGTTTCTTTCTCTGTAAAACAGAATAGGACAGCATAACTGGTTTTTCAACATCTTCCACTTCATTGTAAAAATACAGGTAATATTTGAATTGCAAGTAACAGTGTGTGTTACTGTGTATTTTTCTTAAAATTAAATTAAAAGATAGTGAGACCACTGGAATTATTTGTACAAGCTGCTGCTCCTAGATTTGAAACTCTTGGCTATCTGGAAGACATTTAGTCTAGGTACTAGGCAATACATTGATGTTGATGTGGTTGATATTTATGGAAATGTAAGAGATTTCCAAAAGTCTACCTGAGACAGTGTCTCTGTATCTTCCTGCCACTGAACTATGCCTCAAGAAATACACAACTAATACGAGTAGTGTCTTGCAAAACTCACAGTAACAATCTTCATGTAGTTTAAAAAAGCTGGTAGTGGAGATGTCCACACCAACTGCAAAAGCAGGGCAGAAAGAAGGAACAGTTTCCAGGCAATGAGGATCCATCCATGAGGAACCTGAGGTCTCAGCAGACCTCCGTCACCTCCCCTGGCCTTGCCTTCCCATCCTCAGCAGTACCAGCCATCAGTCACAGGCTCAGAAGACAGTTCAGTATCAGAGACTGAGAACATAAATTGCTTTTCCTTTGGCATGTAGGTCCCTGCAGCTGCCAAATGTGCCGGCGTGTGCTGGTGGGTGGGCAGTTACAGGTGTTGCTTCAGATCCAAAGTCATATGTGCTTTCTGCCAGCAGTAACAGGAAGGATCACTGTAATTTACTTCTCAGGTTTAGTTTATACTGTTTATGCTATAACCAGCCAGAACGGCATACAGTATGCATCTCTTAACCGCGCAGAAGAGCACAGAGAAATGTGCAGAGAGAAGACTGGGAGAAGACTAATGAATTCTTATTTTTGCCACTGAGTATTTGCTCCTGGGAAGAACAGAAAAGCCAAGAAGAGCATATACAGGATGTGGTTTGGTTAGCTCAGTCCTGCCACAAGCTACTTAGTTTTCAAAATTTCCTTTCAAGACTGATTTTTTAAAAGTGCCTGTTCACATGACACATTCATTAGGCTGTGAAGCTGTGGGGCCTGTTTTAGTTTTCCTGCTCTGAGCACTGGATGAGACGTTGGGAACTGATTTTTTTTTTTTTCCATCCTTCTCTTATGTGAATAATACTCTCATGTTTGTGGTATCAGCCTAAGGCATGGATTATACAGGAAAAATTACTTCTCTATAGTGTGTGTATCTGAGAAATGACTGTGTTTGCTTTAGCTGCAGTTTGCCTTACGTGGCTGTCTACATGCCACTCTGCATGGGGGCCACGGAGTAACCAATATACACGTTCAGTTCAAGTGGCAGGGAGGATTTCAGTGCCAGTGTTGTGCAGGTCATCCCCTGCCCCTCTTGCACTCGGAGCCAGCCATGGTTTCTATGCTTTGCTTGGTGAGGTCCCGTATAAGACATGGGAAAGCCAGTGGGGCTGATCAAACTTCTGGTGTCACAGGCACTTCAGCAGCTACTGGTTCTCCTGCAGTTCATTCTGCCACAAGAGCGTTTGGGGCTTTTGGAAAATAGGAGGCAAACATGTAACCTGAGGATAACAGACGTGCTGCTCCTGCCCCAGCTGGCATAGCACTAGCATATCAGATCTTGAAATGTGCCAGGATTTGTACTCACCCTCGGAAGGAAAGGGAAAAAAAGCAAAAGAGAGAAAGAAAAGTGTGTGCTGCCCCAGTTCTCACTCAACAAGTAAATATTTGTCACTTAAACTATTTGAAAGGAGGTTGATTGCCAAGAACTGGAGCCCTATGGAGGAAGGAACAATTAAGGGAACAGGCACAGCTTAACTGTTCCATGTTTTCCAAAGCCATTTGCATTCAGATGATCAGGCAATGATACAAATGTAAATACACATGACAGTATGTGAGGGGCCACAGGGACACCTTGAGAGGGAGAACTCCTGCTCTCCATGCCGTTATTGTGGTTGCAACAGAAAAGGCAAGTTGGGGACAAGCTGGCTTGTGTGCTGCACTTCTTATTGAAAGTATGCAGAAATTTAGGCCCTAAAGTCTTTGATCTGCTCCTTTAGGATCAATAAATATTTCAATAACTGCAGGGGAAAAAGCCAGATTCGCCAGGAAGTATGGGGAAAGCATCATCCCAGAATACTTTATAATCTGCTGTTGAAAAGCTGAAGGCACAGTTTGAGATCTTGAGCAGGCACAGAAACTGCACTTGGTTGCTTACCTCCTGGATAAGGGCTCTAACTGCTGGACCATGAGATGTAGAAGAGCAGTGATCAGAGGAGAGAACCACCGACCTTTTTTCCTCCTATGTTTCTCATACATACTATGGGAATACGTAAGGAATTTATTTCATTTTTTAAAAAAATTATGACAGAAGGTGCAGAATAAAGTGTATCAGATGAAGATAGACAACCTTGTGAATGTATTTATATTCTATTTGGTTAACTCACTCTACAGATTAGAGAGGTATATGCTTTATTTTTGAGCCTTCAAGGTTTGGTCCAGGCACGAAGCTGCTCAGTGCAGTGAGCAATGCCCTGTAACAAAGCTGGATTGCCTGGGAAGTTTTACTGGTGAAATGTTCAGTGCCTCCAGGGAGAAGCAGCAGCTGTGTAGGGTTTTGAAGGGCTACGTTACGGCTATGGGCATCCACAGCAAAGTGAGATGAATCTTGGAAAGCCTACTTACTTTTGTAGATTTAGCTCTGGTTCCCCTTGCAGGAAACTTAACAGCTGTTATTTTGTCAGCAAAAAGCTTTGAGAGACAGCTTTCATTCCCTACCATGCATTGCCCTGTATCTGTTCTGTATCGTACATGCTGTGAGTGTGAACTCCATTCAGCCACAAAACCCTTCAGCATTTTATTTCATTCTTAAGCTGTGTTCAAACTATTTCATGTAAGAGGTCGGCTGGAAAGACATATTGAGTACCCCAAAAGGACTCTCCCAGGACATGTGAGCATTTATCACTTGTTAATTATGCTAACAGGATTAACATTTAATTACCTAAGTCAGTGAAATGTTTTCCTGAGATGTAAAGTTGGCAAGGACTAGGACAATAAGGAAACTATTTCTAAATACCTTATTTCCAAAAGCAACAGTATATTCAAGTGTGACTTTTCCCACCCTCTCTGGCTTCCATTCTTGATGTTAAAAGTAAATCTATCATTTCAAAAAAAGTTCATGTTCCAGTACTTGATAAGAGCACAATTTGGACTCAGTTTTGAAAAATGTTAGAACTGCTAACATTTTACTCTTACTGTGAAAGGTGATGGTTACTGGGTGCCCTGTCTTTTGAAAGATGATAAAAACAGCAGCTGAAGTAGAAGGGAGGTGGAAGGGTTTTGCTGCACTTAACTGTTTTCTTTTCAGATCAGTACTGAGCCACTAGTAGAATATAAAATATTAAGCTGATCACTGCCTATAACTGAGGAAGCTGTGCTGGAGAGTGAGATGATGCTTATGCCACAGTAGTCGCTAAGAAAAAAGTCAGAAATGTAAAGACAACAAAAAAATCCCATTTAAGTCGTGTTCACACTACTTAAAAATATTGTTAGGATGTAATTTGCTTGAAAATGTCCACACTTTCCATTGCAGTATGTTAATAACTGTTTTTGTCAATGTGCATTTGGTAGAACTGTCTGCTTTTTAAGTGTAGACTGATTTTAAATGCTTTGCCAGGTGCTTAAAAATCTATTACTGGCAGATACAGTGGCAAAACTGTTTCATTTAACTGAAAGCTCTCTATTTAATGGTTTTATATCTAACTCTTATTTTTTTGGCATGGATTTAATATTGGTACAAAGCTGTAGCTAAGCCTTTTTATCACCTGGATTATACACGTACGTAGGGGAAATTATCAGTTATATCTTGTGGCTCTTCCAGATATTTTCAGTGCGTATCTCCTCCCCCTCTCCCCTTCTAACAGTATAAAGTAAGCAACCTCTACCCTAACTTAAAGGAAAAAAAAGGCCAAGACTGGAAACAGTGGAGGTGAAGATGCTGCAGATCTCTGGCTGGATCTGGGTTAGTTTACTAATTTGGAACCAGGAGTTTGTCTTTGGGTGCTCTGGGTTTCCAAAGCCTGGGCTCATGCATGCGGAGCTCTGCACCTCTGCCCAGCTTACCAACCCATGTCAGGAGGCATCTGCCCGGCTGCTGAGGAAAAAAACCCCAACCCACCAAAAAACCCAAACCAACGGTGACAAAAGCAAACCGGTTAGAGATACATTGTTTATCAACACTCATACAGATACAATATGCATTTTGGGCTTTTTTTCCTAATACATTTCTTCTTCCCAAAGGTTCGTCATCGGTGGTGTGAACTTGTTGTGAAACACAAGTATGTGCCTGGGTATCCAGATGTTGAGAAATTTCTCAGGGAAGATCAGGTCAGTTACGTTTAATTAGTGTTTTTAAAATAGTTCACTTTCTGACACTTTTAGTGTGAAACTGAAAAATGATTTTAATATATTTTCTTGCTGCAGTTTGTAAAAAACTTAACGTGTATTCAGTTTGTGTCTCTTCGGCCCCTTAAACACTGTAGTTTAAGGAAGCCATGTAGGGGGTATTCAACCCCGCCTAAGGATCTTCTGCTAAGTGATCAAATAGGATATATTCCTTCCTTTCCTTCCATTCTGTGCAAGCCAGAGGTAGGAATGATGCTAGGAAGATACGCCTAATCATTGGTTCCTTTTGCAGGATGGCAAAGGCAAATCTAGCTGTGAGATATAAGCTAAGTGCAAAGTGGTCAGTGCTCTGGTAACTTCACTTTTCAAGACAATGTCCAGAAGGAGAAGCATAGCACAATGATATACATCCAGAGAATGCAGGCCTCTCCATGGTTAAAGAAAGCTACCAGAAGATTCTGAAGGTCTTAAAAGGCTTTTTCTGTAGGCCATTATGAACTCAGAATTCTAATTGTACCTCTGCATTGTTCTTCCTATTTCACTTTTATTTATTTTTATTCACTATGAACTCTTAAAATCAAGACATTCACGGCCTAGGATGACTGTTATATACTTAAAGTGTATGCAAAAAAATAGAAAGTGTTGCAAGATATGTCAAAGCCTAGGCAAGATATTAAAGTCTTACCTGTTACGTTGACAATGAACAAAGCCATTTACAGCCAATGAGGTTTTTGTGCTTTCAGGCAAATACATTTTGTTACAACAGCACAACAAAAGTGCAGTCTCTCCTGCTCTTTCTTCCATCTCTGAAGTATACCTTCTATTTATATCTATTTTTGTATATATTTATTTGCCCAAAGAAGGGCAGTGAAGCTGGTGAAGGGTCTAGAGAACAGGTCTTATGAGAAGCAGCTGAGGGACCTTGGGTTGTTTAGCCTGGAGAAAAGGAGGCTCAGGGAAGACCTTATTGCTCTCTACAACTACCTGAAAAGAGGTTGTAGCAAGGTGGGGTGTCACTTTCTTCTTCCAAGTAACAAGCAATAGGGCAAGAGGAAATGGCCTCAAATTGTGCCAGGGGAAGTATAGATTGGATATGAGAAAAAGTTTCTTCCCCAGAAGGGTTGTAAAGGACTGGAAGAGACTGCCCAAGGAAGTGATGGAGTCACCATCCCTGGAGGTATTTAACAGATGTCTAGATGTGGTGCTTAGGTACATGGTTTAGTGGTGACCTGGCAGTACTGGGTGAATGGTTGGACTTGATGATCTTCAAGGTTTCTTCCAACCAAAACAATTCTATGATTCTGTGATCTCAGCCAATAAACAGGCCCAAGACTTCCTGGCAAGCTCTCTATTAAAAAAAAAAAAAAAAAAGCAAAGCATAAAAAAACTTTATTTATAAAAATAAAGATAATATATTGTGCATATTTTAATCCTATGAAAGGCTGGAGATAACCACCAGTAGAAGCTTGGGGAGGGGGCAGGAAATCCTTGAGTTCGTAAACAAACATATTGAATTGTGTTATTTTTGGAACAGATATTACGCTAAATAAAGACTAACATTTTCTGCAGTACAGGGAAGTAATTTTTGCAGCTTTTTTAAATGTAATCCTCAATACCTTTCATTTAATTTACACCAGCAGCGCACACAGTTTATGCACACATTAGCTTCTGGAGTGATTACAGCTCAAGTCAGAGCAGTTGCATGTCCTTACTCATCATGAAAGGCTTGGCTTTTTTAAACTCTGGGGAAAATGCAAATGTGATTATTTAAATCCTTTTCAGGTCTACAAAAACCTGTGTTGACTGCATGTTAGTGTTTAGACTTGGGGAAAAGTTATTAACACTGAGTAGAAAAGGTAGTTCCTGTTTCTAGCCAAATTCCAACATTTTGAAATTTTCTATGAAAGCAACTAGAGCCTAGCTCCAAGGCTATGTGTGTGTGGCTACCAGACCCTGGTACAGCTGCAAACGCTGGAAATTGGAGTTCTTGGGTCTCTGGTTGACAGGGGGCACACCTAGGGGATTGGTGAGGAGTCTGGCAGATGTCTTGCCTCTCCAAAACTTTTTCCTTTAATTTCAGTCTTTGTTAAACTTTGAATTCTCCTTCATGTTGAAGCTCTTTTTTAATTAAGGCTTACCAGCCAATGCTAGGAATTGTGAGGAATAGTATAAAAAATAGTGTTTTTCCAGTGTTACCCAAATTTTTCTTCTCCTGCAACTGTCTAAACCTTAAGTACAACTGTAAAAGTAAGTGTTCTAAGCTGCTAACATTTTGTCACATGTATAACCCTATTTTGGTAAGTGCAGCTTAACACTTACTGAATTCCTGCAATTAGGTGAAAAAAAATGTCAGTCCCCAGGTGTTTTCCCAGATTGCATGCTCAGGTGTTCTGATCTTACCTGCAGATGCCCCATGATCTTTCTTGATATCTGCTATGTCCAGAATGAGTAGTTAGGACACGCCTGCTTTCTTACCAAGCCACAATTTGTGCATGTCCAGCCATGTATCAGATGTAAAGAGTCTGAAACACAGACCTAACCGCATTCAGTTGATGTTCAGTTACATCAGTAACATCAGTTACAGAATTGCCAAATGGGAGTTTTAGAGTGGACTGTTAGAGCTGATGTCCTCTTCATTTGTGTGTGTGTGTAAACATCCCAAATGGAAGAAAAATGTGTATCCTGTTGAAGGAAGGACAAGCTGTTTTCTTAAGAGGCATTTGGAAATATTTCAGGTAGCAGATGAAAGAAAACAAATTTAAACTAGAAAAGTGGCAAGAAAAAGGGAGTGAGAAACCATTTTCTTGTCACGACATAACTTAAACCTCTTACATTAATATTCTTCTTACACAGTCAGTACAAGATATAGACAACCATCCTTAGGCTAAACAGACCCAAAGAAAACATTTTTCTGGGGGAAGGGTACATGTTATAGAGTATATGTTATTTTCTGTGTTTTGGATTGTCTTTTTTGTTTTGTTTTGTTTTGTTTTTCGTTAAATGAGTACTAGGCGGTCAATGGAATGAAAACCAGCTAACTAGTCATTACTGGTGATGGGATGCCTGTGTGTTATCTTCCTCTTTCAGGCAATGGGTGTGTATCTCTATGGTGAATTAATGGTGAATGAAGATGCGAAACAACAAGAACTTGCACATAAATGCTTTGCTGCAGCACAAGAACATATGGATGCGTCCTCAGCCAAAGTGGTGGCAGAGATGTTATTCTGAAGAGGTGATTTTTATTTTCAGATTAAACACTTTGATTTTGCCTCATACAGAATGAATATGCAGAGCTCGCTAAACGTGGTAAACTTTGGCATACCATACAGCATGTACAGCAGGTGGCTGCTTAGCTCAAGAAGTCTTGATAAGTATCTTGCCTTCTTTTTTTTTTTTGTTCCCCTTGTTTTAAGCTCAGCTGCTGGAGCGGTGGGTTAGATAGATGTAGGCAGTGGCTGGAGACCATGGAGCATGACTTTGCTGTAAACCTTGTAACAGACTGTACAAGAGGCAACTGTAAGTCTGAATGACCATAGAAGGCCAGGCTCCACCTGCAGTTTCCCATCCTTTATTCTTTACTCTGCTTACACAAATTGCAGTTGTGCAAGGACCATTTCTGTTTAAGGAAGCTGCATGCTGACCTGACAGTCTTTGAAAAGAATCTGAGCCCACAGTAGAAGAATGAAGCTGTGCACTTGAAAGCAAATCTGAAATCATGTGAGAACAAGCTGATAATTCAAATGCTTTTGTGTTAAGTGTAGCGAGGCCTTTGTAGACTGATTATGAAGTAAGAAAAGTAGCCTTAACATGAAGAAGCTGCTTAATATCATACATGATCAGGTTGTTTCTGAAATTAATGGGGAGGAATCACCAGAGAAAAAGCAGAATTGCAAGAAATATTAATGAAATAAAGATTGCTGCAGGCTGTAAACTGGTAATTTGCAAAGATGATATTCTCTATTTTTCAGTCTGTTTGAGTAGCCAGAGGTAACCTTATGATGTCTGTATGCGCATATTTAACACATTGCCAATTAGGATTGGTATGAAGATCTCTTCCAGTACAGCATACCTCAGATTTTTTGCTTAATAACTCATCTGACAGACTGATTGCCTTGGTTTTTCACATAACTTTCCAGTTGATTTGTGGTATCAAAAGTCAGGCACCTAATTTAGCAAAATCATAATTTTCTATTTGGTACTGAGCAGAAATCTTAATTTTCTCCTGTTCAAGCCTGTATGTAGCAGTATGTGCCAGTGAGTTCCACTTGAATTGGTGGTGTTTATTTTTATGAAATACAGCAGATGATAAATACCATGAAAGCAAGTTTATCAACAGCCATTTTTTTCTTCTGTATAGACAAGAACTGTGCCTGCCAAGAAAACTTGGAAAGGTAGCTCAGACTGTAGAATGCCAGGATATCAGATATGGAGTAGAAGGGTTGCCTTCTAAAACAGGTAGGGCTAAGAGACTTGCTTGTGTACTCCCAGTTACCAAGGACCCACAGGAATCCGAGTTATGTTCAACAATTTTTAATCTAGTAGATACCTTCAAGTGTCTGCAGGCCAGAAACATGGAGATGGAGTTTGTTCTAGTAGTACTGTACTAGGAACTGTCTTCCTATAGTTCCTTCAATAATAAAATAAAAATTTCTACAAGCTCCCTTCTGCTGGTAAGTATCTAGCATAGGAAAATTACATGGTATGTATGTGTTTGTTAGCAGTAGTCTAGAATTGCCCCTCTGACTTTTCAGACAGACTAGGAACGCATGGTGAGCTGTAACGCAACTCTAAAGATACTGTTATGAGAACAACACCCTGCATGGCTGCACAGCTTTCTTTTAATGTTGTGGCTGTTTGGGTTCCTGGCATGATGATTTGTGACTTAAGATTAAAATCACATTGCCAGGGATTACCACACAGCCATGACCACGGCTGCTAGTATGAAACTCACAGTAACTACCCAAGCTGTGCGCAGTGTGGAATCCTCCCAGTCCATTACACATACAAAAAAAAAAAAAAAAAAAAANAAAGAAAAAGGAAAGCAGCAGATGCATCACAGAAGAACCTCATCTGATAATTAGCTATACTGAGACGGAGACCTCTCTGGTGAGGTGCAGAGCTTAGCTGATTGGTGAACAGTGATTGTTTCCCTCTTTGTTCACAGTGGCTAAGTTCTGCACCTGAAGAGAAGGGGAGAGAGACCTAATGCCAGTCTGCACAGGGCAGAGGGCGTTCGCTGGCTGAGATACCTTGCTGCTCAATGGGCAGATTTACAATGAATGTTCATGTGTGAGATGCGATATATCAAGGATAAGAGGCAGAGGTCACTTGGGGAGTACCCAAGACTCTTGGTTTTAGTTGAGCATAAGCTGCGCTCCATAAATTCTCGATCTGACTGCAATCATAAGACAACACGTCAGTAAGTTGGTTACCATGCTTTTCTAAAGGTCAGAGGAAATAAATGTTTGTGACTTTAAACTGGAATTGTCTGTAAAGCTTTATTTCGTTGTCTTCTCTCTAATGGATGCTGTCATAATCTCTCTGCAGTTGTAGCTTGGCACTGTGTGTTGTTTGCAGGAAATGGTTCTTTCCGACTGGAGCTGCCACTTATGGCTGCTGCTGTTGTTCCAGGCTGTCGATGGACCCGTCCTCCGGTGCCTACTGAGCTGATATCAGTTCTGATTTTACACACTGGCTCAGTTCAGCAGGAACAGGAGTCGAGCCCCAGAGCAAAAAAAGATGTACCTTTTCTAAGAGCCTTTGAGAAATGTTGTTACTGTTTTCTCTCAAAAACTGAATTAGTATACATTAGGATGTCATGATGTTAAACAATAAATGGCCTAGGGTAGAAAAGCTGTTTAGAGAACTGTTGGCTTGAGACAAGAAGTTACGGGAATATGTGGCACATCACAGAGTATTGCTCTGGTAATTGACCTCCAGCATTATTTTCAGAGGAACCTGCTAATAACCAAAAGAATGTACTTTCACTGTGGACCTTCCCTGTCTTCTCCAGACCTTGATGTGTAGCTCTAGAAATCTAAAATGGTAGTTGTTAAGTCTGTAACCACAGTTATGCTCTACTGATAACCTAAAAAATAACTCAATTTTGAAAGCTGGGGCAATCAAGAATGCACAGATACTCCTTAACTGTGACAGAGTAATAACTTCTACTGCTGTTTCCATTGCAGGAAAGATCACAGAGAAACACTTTTAATATATCTCCTACTAAACCCCGATGGTACTAGGATTTCATTGACCCAAGACATCAAAAGAAGGATTATGTGACTGCTAAAACAATCAGCTGACAAAAACATTTACCTCTCAGTATTTATGTCTTCCAGAGGCTCACTGTAACCAAGAATGCATGCATATAAACCACACCACACATACAAAATTACTGTGGCTTTAGGTAGTTCTTTAATACAAGAAATTTGGGGGTTATCCTTGCTTTTTGTGAAAAGTGACCATCGTGATGGTGATTGGATGGGACTGAAGGAAAAATAAAGATCAGAATTTTCTTACTTCTTTAGGTTAACTTTTACCAGAAATATCAGACCTTCTGTTTTCTGAAAACGTCTTCCACATCTCTGTGCTGCTCCTTTTGCCCAGTGATATATTAAGTGTAGCTCTTCTTTCCTAGGAATGTACTGCACCACTGATCAGAAGATATCTTAATTGTTCCTTTCAGAGAGTAAGAACTTAAAACACAAAAATCTGTGAACTTATTTACTTTGTAGACTACTGTTTTACATCAAATACCGTTGTAAAAATAAATACTTTTAAAGTATGTGTAGTCTTTCCATTGCACACTGTTTCAATGTTAATTTACATTCTTTAGGGAAAAGAATGACTCAATTTCTGCTTTTGCAGTAGGAGACAAGCAGCTGAAAGTCCTTAGGTAACAAGAAAAATTAAATGTGGTAATTCATTTGGTTTTTAAAGTTCATGTTCTCAGAATCTAAAGTAAGAACCTGCCTCAACAGTGACTTCAGTTCAAAGAGCACACTTCCTCTTTACCTCTTTTTCACTACATATTCTGACCTCCCCCTTTACAGGCACACCATTGTCAATTCCTGAGTTAGGGGACGCTCAGCAACTTCTTTCAAATGCAGTGAGAGTTAGGAAATTGTCCAAGAATGTAGTTATGCTCACAGATGTATTAGGGGATCCTATTCATAAAGGAGTTATGCTTCATTTCACAGGTTTTTTCTGCAAAGGCCAGCAAAGGAAACCAGCTTGCTTTTTGCCTTTTCCATTGTGTAGGGCAAAGAACACAGGGCTTGATAAAGCTCTTGCACAAGACATCCAGAAATGAAATACATTTTAAGCCTTTTCATAGCCAGTACTGTTAAAACATGACAGGTAAGACATGCCATACAGTTGCAAATATCACCTAATTTTTGTTCTTTAAAACAATCTACTTTTTTCTTACCTTTTTTTTTTTTTAATATTAAGCACAGCATACTTAATATTGCTTGCTACAAGCTGTAACAGTCTGTCTCAGCAGTACTAACGTGAGCATGAACTTGAGCATAAATTTCCCTCACAACTTTGTGATCCATCATGCATTGTAGCAACTGAGAAAATGAACAGAAAATAAAACAATTACACCAGACAAGCTAAAAAAATGGCAAAGAGGTGGCAGCCCTGGATATGGGTTTGTATGACCTGTTGTTGCTAGTCCAAGAATGAGGCTCCAGATTAAGAAGGAAGCTAAAGGCGGCTTCAAATAGTTACTGTCACCATAACTCATCAGAAGTAAGAGAGAACAGGATGTATGTGCTATATAGTTTAAAATCCTTCTGAATAATGTAAAAAGCTCTAGCAGTGAACCATACAAAGTGCCATTTAGTTTTTAAAACGTTGCTTTAACTGTAAGATCTCAGATTAAGCTAAATCTGAATCGCTATAGTTAGCCAAGGATCACCATCTACTTCCCATGCCACTTGCTGGGTTACTTCTCCAGAGTAAAGGTAGACCATAATGGGGGGGGGGGGCGTGACCTAGGCAAGTCCCTTGCATTGTCAGAGGAGATGCATTCCTGGTCATATGTTTTCTGCTACTATTTTGTTGGCAGCAATTCCTCCACTTTGTTTTCTGTCTTCAGCTTTGCTGGAGGGTGTTTGCAGCTGCTGCTGGCTCTGTGCTTCCTCTTTTAGGAGAGAATTAGCTGAACCTTATATGGACTTCTGACACATAAAAAGCACTGCAGAAAAGGATATTACAAAAACAAGCCAAAAATGTTCTGTAGAGCTAGGCCATGATAACGTATCATGCAGAAAACTGCAGCTAGCCAGCTTATCTCCACAGCTGATGAAAGTCCTGAGAACTGGTATTTTTATTACAGAAAATTTCAGCTGCTTTGTTAGAGTTTGCAGGTGTAGGCTCCTCTGCATATGCAAGTATATGGGAGGAAGCCATGGCACCTTCATAAGAATGAACAAGTAGCTAATTACCGTGTCACACATTACAGACCGTCCTGCTGCGTGACACTGCTGTCTTGGCCTTTGTGCCCAAAGAGGGAATTTCCATGCCTTCATTGCTCTGTCTTTCTGTACCCATGCTCGAAGAGTCAGGAGTAGTTATATATGAGTTATTAAAGAATGTCCAAATTTTACATCTCTAACTTAACGGTATTCTCCTCTAAGCAAAGCACTCTTATAATAATGTACTTCTATAGTAAAACTACCATTTGACGTAACCACACATACTGAGCACAAAAACTTACTCTAATTCATTGCAAACCTTATTCCAGGACACTAAATCCTAATATCTACAAGTAAATTAATTTATTTTGTGGTCTTTTAAAACTATAAAATATCTGCCTTTGTGCTACAATTCCCATATTCATGAATAAATAACTATAGCTTATTTAAAGGCATGCAGAGATTGCAGTTGTGTAAAATTTGCTTTTTCATAATTTACACATCATAAAACAGAAATTAATTTTCAGCTGAGCATCACTTTTTATTAGCACAGTACCCCAACAGCAATAATGCCCACAGTACTACCATGAAAAAACCTAGCCTGTTCTTGCATATAACCCGTTGTAGGAGATGAGAGCTCTGCTGTCCTGTTGCACACCTCTGAACAGCAGCTGGACATTGTTGTAACCTTCGGTTAATGTAGCTCACTTCAGTGATCTCTGAAAAATGCTGTAACTCTGACTACTTCCAGGCCTTCCCACTGGGCTTGCTGGGAGCCGTGTCTCAGCACTGGGGCTCTCTGCTGAAGCTCACTCTGGGACATTTTATTCATGAGCTGATGGTGTCTGTTTTGTCACTAGCATCATCCCCAGCCATCTTAACTAGATGCTTCCTGGTAGTTTCTACAGGGAATGATGCTACAGGTTGGAAATTTGTATCTTCCAACAAGTTAGTTTGGAATAAAAAAATGGGACTCCTGTCTTTAGGCAACTTACACACAGTAGAAGTTTCAGCATCATTAGTCAAAGCAAAGAAAAGCAGTTTTCTCATACATGAAATATTAAGGGAACTTTTTCACAGTAAATGCAAAATGCAAATGACATATTGCATGCACCTGTTCTGGGAGCCTTAAAATAAAGCCACAAACTAAGAAATAAAATCCAAACAGCAAGGAGTGAATAAGCTGTGTGTACAGCCTGATTTGGCAGATACGCATGGGAAATCCCAAGGACAGTGTAATTCATAATGTGGATAACTAAGTGGAACTGTTCATTATGGGCAAGAATATGTAAAAATGTGATGTTTTCAAGATGGAAATATGCATCTGCAAGTTCAGGTGCCTAACAGACATTTTTATTCAAAATAATAGAAAAGACAACGTCATTGTTCCTGAGTGGCTGCTTTTTTATTAAATGAGACATAATACAGAAGAGTTATAAAACATGCTTTTAATGTAGGAAGATTTGTTAAGAGATGGGAAGTTAGTTAAATGTACAGAGCTATTAAAGACATAGTATTGGTGGATATTTTTCTGCCACTTGTTGATGTTCAGGTCAACTAACTGCCTTATATGGATATGTTATTTCCTAATCCTATCAGTACTAGAATTAAACTGAACATAAAAATCACAGCTAAATTTCTGCAACTAAGTTTCAACACGCTGGGTTTTTGCTTCCTTCTCACCCTCTCCCTTCACACACAAGAATATAAAATGGAAACTAAGGCACAATCCATGCCTACTACCTATATTGCTACAAGTCAGCTGCAGCCAGATGACATTTCAAATCTCTGTTTCAGTGGCTGATGGCAATGCAATGCCTATCTCTAGCTGGCTCCTGGCCACTAGAAGGACCCAGTCACTCTGAGTACACTTAAGCCATCAGAAGGGGCTCATAAGGTTTATTCCTTACAAGCAGCCAGACAGCTGGTTAAAGGAAGACAGCCAAGGCAAGCAAGGGAAACTCCTTTTTGGCTTTCACTAGTGAATAGACCACCTAACAGCAATTTCCCAGAATAAGCTACGCTGCTAAGGCAGCAAATGAAAAGGCTACCATGATCATATCATTTAAATCCAGGCAAGCATTTAAGGAAAAATTGTATCACGACTAAGAAAAACTTGTCAGGGAGGTAGGTGGACTTAAACAGGCCCACATGTGAATACTGCTATGAATTAAGTGCTAGAGGGCTCTAAGCACCAGCTAACTCAGCTGCAGTGGTTTAAGTTCTGGTGTTGCCCAGCAAAACGTGCTAATTGCAAAATAAAGCCATTGCAGACCATCTGGGAAGTATGAAAACATGGATTCAAAAACATCCTTCGTGCTCTGGTGGAGGACTCCTGCCATGGCATTCCAGGTTTTGACATTTCAAACTTTGGTCTTGCAGAAAGCTGCACTTCAGCATCAGAATTCTCACCTTCCTACACCCTTCTTATAGAAGAAAACCTGCATTTTAATTAGCATATTATTCACTCACACAGAACATTAGCATTTTATTCTGTCACTACAGCACAGAAACGGGCTAAACCTGTTTTAGTAGTGTTTGGTTTAATAATGGCAAGTAATTTTTGCTAGACATTTCATCTTAAACTGGTATAACGCTTCAGGATTTTTTTTGATTGTATCCCTCCAAAACAAAATCCAAGCCAAACATATACCACCATGGTGTGAATTCTAACTTACCAAACGAATATTAACTCACTTGCATCTTCAGTCTTACTTTCTGTTAACACCTCTTTGCACTTACAATGCTGTGGGTATGGAGCCTTGATCACAAAGTCCAGGAGTAACAGATTAACATGTTTCTGCTGGTCAGCTAAACTGCAGTACCTGGTAACATACCTGTTCCTACCATACCTCACAAAATAAAATGTATTCTGCTTTCTAGATGCACTGTACTAAAATCCTGGTTGAATGAAAGCCACAGAAGTGGCTTTTCTTTCTTAAGAAAATCCACAGAAACTGCTCGGCACCATGCTGGAAAGCTTGCAGAATTCAAAAAGCTGTAATTTAGCAGTTTTAGACCGGAAAGTAGCATCATCAACAAAAAAGTCAAATTTACTGTTTGTATTCTAATTCAAAACAACTCCTTGAAGTAGAAAAATTTTGAAAAGCTCTCTATATTCACTACAATATCCAGGATTAGGGTGTGTGCTGACATGGAGATTGGAGGGAAGGATACAAGCTACTCAAAGCCTGATTTCAGGACTCGTTGGGTGGTTCTGCATAGAGGTACAGCTCTTGAATGCTCCAAAGAACTTTTCCAGAAAGCAGTGATTACAGAGGAGAAGATGCACATTAGGTGGATAATGCAGGAGCCACCATATGAGAAATCTTCCATTACTCAGACCTACCAAATCACACAGTTGCAAACTAACAAAAGTAGCTTCAACATGCCACAAAATCACAGTTTATATCAAAGTTAGATCATAATTCAAGCACTGTGAAAGAGCAAAGAAAAAGAAATACCAGAGATACGCAACAACTATGCTAAATAAAGCAAAAAGAACACCAGTATAGATGTACGTTATTATAGTTACAGAGAGCATAGATTCGTTTTTTTCCTTAAAGTCTCCTGAAATGAGCAAACCCTCCCTGTAATATTTA